>BMAO01019824.1:0-30903 GCA_019973975.1 Trichonephila clavata | reverse complement strand
ATAGTCACGCAACTTATAGCATTAGAATGAGTTCTTTGCCATCAAAACATGAAATGACTCAAAAATCTTGAATGTGTTCAAGAACTCAAACAGTGCAGTGGTCTGAAATTTTGCTCGCGACTGTAGTTTTTATTTACAGGTACCTACAAATTTGTGGAAAGAAGAAGTCTGTTAGCGAAACAAGTACGCCACAGACCTGAAATACCACCACAGAAGTCTGGACGATACGTCATACTCGAAGAATTTGAAAGATAGCTAAAAGGTGCCGAACCAAGTGACCCTCTCAGCTTCCCTGTCTCGTGTATCTGGGTGTTCCGGAAGGGTCTATTAGTGTCACAAGAACGTGATAGACGAGAGAGAAACACCCGAGATATCCGAGAAGCAGACTATAATATCGAGGAAGCTGAAGAGTGAGGATTTAAGAGAAGATCATTCCATTTGAGTTTCAGAGAAAACGAAATCTTTGGTGCCAGAATAAGTCTCTTCATGTCAAAAGCATGCAACACACACCACAATTACTTTCCGGATAAAAAAAGGATGACGTGGAAGGAAAATTATTTGCTTTAGGTGAGAAATATTTATTAGGCTTCTTTCTATTTCTTTACTAAACTCAGTATCAAATTAAGAACCAGGCTCCAATTTCTTTTTTACAGGTGAGAGGTATCTTCTTTCCAAACAACACCTATATGCCTCAAGAGATCACATTGATTTCGAAACAATCTAAGGTCTTCAAATATGTGTGCAAATCCGAAAATGAAAGGATGGAATTTCGCTCTTCTTTAAAAAGTTTTATCCTTTTGATAATTTTTTTTATATCTGCATTTTATTTTAATTCATTGCTATACACATATTTCTAAAAAGCATTTTTTTGCAGTCGTTTGCAAAATTTTAAGACCACTTAAAAATTAATGTAGTTTTATAAATGCAATTCGGGACCGGTACACCTACCACCCTTGTCAGAAGATATCTTTACAGTTGTAGCGTTGAAAAAATTACACAGAATTTCACACTTTTCCTCCCCTTTCCAATATATATTACAAGATTCAATGAGTAAAGTAGCAATAAGAAAAAAGTGAATTTTATTGTGTATCAAACTGTCGTTAATGCATTTATAGAAATAATAAATTTAATTTTTTTCGAGTTGGTACTTAAGGTTGTACGAATATTTTTCTCATAACACGACAAACACTTTAAGCTGTTTACTTTTTGTTTTCTTTTCGAAACGTTTTCACGGAACTTGAATTTCATTGACATTTAATTAATAAAACGCGCTGTTGACAAATTAAGTAGGAATCTGTTTCCATTCAAAATTAGAATTTTGAACACGGTTGTCAATTTTCACCTAGATCAACAGTAATTAAGGCCTTATTCTCTTTACACATAAAAAATGACACCAGTCTCTCCAACGAACTCCAATATGCAGCTACCAATAAACGTAATATTCACGCAAACTTATAGCATTAGCATGTGTTCGCTGCCATCAAAACATGAAATGACACAAAGAATCTTGAATGCGTTTAAGAACTCAAACACGTGCAGTAGTCTGAAATTTTGCTCGCGACTGTAGTTTTTATTTACAGGTACATACAAATTCTGTGGTGGAAGAAGAAGTCTGTTAGCGAAAAAGTACGTCACAGACCTGAAATACCACCACAGAAGTCTGGACGATACGTCATCCTCGAAGAATTTAAAATATAGCTAAAATGTGCCGAACCAAGTGACCCTCTCAGCTTCCCTGTCTCAGGTATCTGGGGTGTTCCGGAAGGGTCTATTAGTGTCACAAGAACGCGATAGACGAGAAGAAACACCCGAGATATCCGAGACGCAGACGATAATATCCGAGGAAGCTGAAGAGTGAGGATTCAAGAGAAGATCATTCCTGTTGAGTTCCAGAGAAAACGAAATCTGTGGTGCCCAGAATAAGTCTCTTCATGTCAAAAGCATGCAACACACACCACAATTACTTTCCGGATAAAAAAAGGATGACATGGAAGGAAAATTATTTGCTTTAGGTGAGAATTATTTAATATGCTGTTCGTTCTATTTCTTTACTAAACTCAGTAATCAAAATTAAGAACCAGGCTCCAATTTCTTTTTTACAGGTGGGAGGTAATCTTTCTTTCCAAACAACACCTACATGCCTCAAGAGATCACATTGATTTCGAAACAATCTAAGGTCTTCATATATGCGCGCAATTTAAGAAATAATTGGATGAAATTTCGCCTGTTCTTTAAAAAGTTTTATCCTTTTGATAAATTTTTTTTATATCTGCATTTTATTTTAATTCATTGCTAAACACATATTTCTAAAAAGCATTTCTTGCAGTCGTTTCCAAAATTTTAAGACCACCGTAAAAATTAATGTAGTTTAAAGATGCAATTCGGGACCGGTCCACCTACCACCCTTGCAGAAGATATCTTTACAGTTGTAGCGTTGGAACATTACACAGAATTTCACACTTTTCCTCTCCCTTTCCAATATATATTACAAGATTCAATGAGTAAAGTAGCAAAAAGCCAAAAATGAATTTCACTGTGTATCAAACTGTCGTTGATTTATTTATAGAAATAACAAATTTAGTTTTTTTCGAGTTGGTACTTAAGGTTGAACGAATATTTTTCTCATAACACGACAAACACCTTAAGCTGTTTACTTTTTGTTTTCTTTTCGAAACGTTTTCACGAGAACTTGAATTTCATTGACATTTAATTAATAAAACGCGCTGTTGACAATTTAAGTAGGAATCTGTTTCCATTCAAAATTAGAATTTTGAACACGGTTGTCAATTTTCACCTAGATCAACAGTAATTAAGGCCTTATTCTCTTTACACATAAAAAATGACTCCAGTCTCTCCAACGAACTCCAATATG
The DNA here is from genome assembly GCA_019973975.1 of Trichonephila clavata. Taxonomy (NCBI): domain Eukaryota; kingdom Metazoa; phylum Arthropoda; class Arachnida; order Araneae; family Nephilidae; genus Trichonephila; species Trichonephila clavata. The sequence goes on along the minus strand of BMAO01019824.1, from coordinate 28,031 downwards.
CAGCTACCAATAAACGTAATAGTTACGCAAACTTATAGCATTAGAATGAGTTCTTTGCCATCAAAACATGAAATGACTCAAAGAATCTTGAATGTGTTCAAGAGCTCAAACACGTGCAGTGGTCTGAAATTTTGCTCGCGACTGTAGTTTTTATTTACAGGTACCTACAAATTCTGTGGTGGAAAGAAGAAGTCTGTTAGCGTCACAAGTACGCCACAGACCTGAAATACCACCACAGAAGTCTGGACGATACGTCATCCTCGAAGAATTTGAAAGATAGCTAAAAGGTGCCGAACCAAGTGACCCTCTCAGCTTCCCTGTCTCGGGTATCTGGGGTGTTCCGGAAGGGTCTATTAGTGTCACAAGAACGCGATAGACGAGAAGAAACACCCGAGATATCCGAGACGCAGACGATAATATCCGAGGAAGCTGAAGAGTGAGGATTCAAGAGAAGATCATTCCTGTTGAGTTCCAGAGAAAACGAAATCTGTGGTGCCCAGAATAAGTCTCTTCATGTCAAAAGCATGCAACACACACCACAATTACTTTCCGGATAAAAAAAGGATGACATGGAAGGAAAATTATTTGCTTTAGGTGAGAATTATTTAATATGCTGTTCGTTCTATTTCTTTACTAAACTCAGTAATCAAAATTAAGAACCAGGCTCCAATTTCTTTTTTACAGGTGAGAGGTAATCTTTCTTTCCAAACAACACCTACATGCCTCAAGAGATCACATTGATTTCGAAACAATCTAAGGTCTTCATATATGCGTGCAATTTCAGAAATAATTGGATGAAATTTCGCCTGTTCTTTAAAAAGTTTTATCCTTTTGATAAATTTTTTTTATATCTGCATTTTATTTTAATTCATTGCTATACACATATTTCTAAAAAGCATTTCTTGCAGTCGTTTGCAAAATTTTAAGACCACCGTAAAAATTAATGTAGTTTAATAAATGCAATTCGGGACCGGTCCACCTACCACCCTTGCAGAAGATATCTTTACAGTTGTAGCGTTGAAACATTACACAGAATTTCACACTTTTCCTCTCCCTTTCCAATATATATTACAAGATTCAATGAGTAAAGTAGCAAAAAGACAAAAATGAATTTCACTGTGTATCAAACTGTCGTTGATTCATTTATAGAAATAACAAATTTAGTTTTTTTCGAGTTGGTACTTAAGGTTGAACGAATATTTTTCTCATAACAGGACAAACACTTTAAGCTGTTTACTTTTTGTTTTCTTTTCGAAACGTTTTCACGAAAACTTGAATTTCATTGACATTTAATTAATCAAACGCGCTGTTGAGAATTAAGTAGGAATTTGTTTCCATTCAAAATTGGAATTTCGAGCATGGTTGTCAATTTTCGCCTTGATCAACAGTAATTAAGACCTTATTCTCGTTACACATAAAAAAAGACGCCAGTCTCTCCAACGAACTCCAATATGCAGCTACCAATAAACGTAATAGTCACGCAAACTTATAGCATTAGAATGTGTTCGCTGCCATCAGAACATGAAATGACACAAAGAATCTTGAATGCGTTCAAGAACTCAAACACGTGCAGTGGTCTGAAATTTTGCTCGCGACTGTAGTTTTTATTTACAGGTACATACAAATTCTGTGGTGGAAAGAAGAAGTCTGTTAGCGAAAAAAGTACGCCACAGACCTGAAATACCACCACAGAAGTCTGGACGATACGTCATCCTCGAAGAATTTAAAATATAGCTAAAATGTGCCGAACCAAGTGACCCTCTCAGCTTCCCTGTCTCAGGTATCTGGGGTGTTCCGGAAGGGTCTATTAGTGTCACAAGAACGCGATAGACGAGAAGAAACACCCGAGATATCTGAGACGCAGACGATAATATCCAAGGAAGCTGAAGAGTGAGGATTCAAGACAAGATCATCCCATTTGAATTCCAGAGAAAATGAAATCTGTGGTGCCCAGAATAAGTCTCTTCATGTCAAAGGCATGCAACACACACCACAATTACTTTCCGGATAAAAAATGGAGGACGTAAAAGCAAAATTATTTGCTTTAGGTGAGAAATATTTGTTATGCTGTTTGTTCTATTTCTTTACTAAACTCAGCAATCAAAATTAAGAACCAGGCTCCAATTTCTTTTTTACAGGTGCGAGGTAATCTTTCTTTCCAAACAACACCTACATGCCTCAAAATCACATTGATTTCGAAACAATCTAAGGTCTTCAAATATGTGTGCAATTCCGAAAATAATTGGATGAAATTTCGCCTGTTCTTTAAAAAGTTTTATCCTTTTGATAATTTTTTTTATATATCTGCATTTTATTTTAATTCATTGCTATGCACATATTTCTAAAAAGCGTTTTTTGCAGTCGTTTGCAAAATTTTAAGACCACCGTAAAAATTAATGTAGTTTTATAAATGCAATTCGGGACCGGTCACCTACCACCCTTGTAGAAGATATCTTTACAGTTGTAGCGTTGAAAAATTACACAGAATTTCACACTTTTCCTCCCCCTTTCCAATATATATTACAAGATTCAATGAGTAAAGTAGCAAAAAGCCAAATGTGAATTTCACTGTGTATCAAACTGTCGTTGATGCATTTATAGAAATAACAAATTTAGTTTTTTTCGAGTTGGTACTTAAGTTTGTACGAATATTTTTCTCATAACACGACAAACACTTTAAGCTGTTTAATTTTGTTTTCTTTTCGAAACGTTTTCACGGGAACTTGAATTTCATTGACATTTAATTAATAAAACGCGCTGTTGACAATTTAAGTAGGAATTTGTTTCCATTCAAAATTAGAATTTCGAGCATGGTTGTCAATTTTCACTTGATCAACAGTAATTAAGCCTTATTCTCTTTACACATAAAAAAAGACGCCACTCTCTCCAACGAACTCCAATATGCAGCTACCAATAAACGTAATAGTCACGCAAACTTATAGCATTAGAATGTGTTCGCTGCCATCAAAACATGAAATGACTCAAAGAATCTTGAATGTGTTCAAGAACTCAAACACGTGCAGTGGTCTGAAATTTTGCTCGCGACTGTAGTTTTTATTTACAGGTACCTACAAATTCTGTGGTGGAAAGAAGAAGTCTGTTAGCGTCACAAGTACGCCACAGACCTGAAATACCACCACAGAAGTCTGGACGATACGTCATCCTCGAAGAATTTGAAAGATAGCTAAAAGGTGCCGAACCAAGTGACCCTCTCAGCTTCCCTGTCTCGGGTATCTGGGGTGTTCCGGAAGGGTCTATTAGTGTCACAAGAACGCGATAGACGAGAAGAAACACCCGAGATATCCGAGACGCAGACGATAATATCCGAGGAAGCTGAAGAGTGAGGATTCAAGAGAAGATCATTCCATTTGAGTTCCAGAGAAAACGAAATCTGTGGTGCCCAGAATAAGTCTCTTCATGTCAAAAGCATGCAACACACACCACAATTACTTTCCGGATAAAAAAAGGATGACGTGGAAGGAAAATTATTTGCTTTAGGTGAGAAATATTTATTATGCTGTTGTTCTATTTCTTTACTAAACTCAGCAATCAAAATTAAGAACCAGGCTCCAATTTCTTTTTTACAGGTGAGAGGTAATCTTTCTTTTCAAACAACACCTATATGCCTCAAGAGATCACATTGATTTCGAAACAGTCTAAGGTCTTTAAATATGTGTGCAATTCTGAAAGTAAAAGGATGGAATTTCGCCTGTTCTTGAAAAAGTTTTATCCTTTTGATAAATGTTTTTTATATATCTGCATTTTATTTTAATTCATTGCTATACACATATTTCTAAAAAGCATTTTTTGCAGTCGTTTGCAAAATTTTAAGACCACCTTAAAAACTCAATGTAGTTTTATAAATGCAATTCGGGCCGGGTACACCTACCACCCTTGTAGAAGATATCTTTACAGTTGTAGCATTAAAAAATTACACAGAATTTCACACTTTTCCTCCCCCTTTCCAATATATATTACAAGATTCAATGAGTAAAGTAGCAAAAAGACAAAAGTGAATTTCACTGTGCATCAAACTGTCGTTGATGCATTTATAGAAATAACAAACTTAATTTTTTTCGAGTTGGTACTAAAGGTAGTACGAATATTCTTCTCATTACACGACAAACACTTTAAGCTGTTTAATTTTGTTTTCTTTTCGAAACGTTTTCACGGGAACTTGAATTTCATTGACATTTAATTAATAAAACGCGCTGTTGACAATTTAAGTAGGAATCTGTTTCCATTCAAAATTAGAATTTTGAACACGGTTGTCAATTTTCACATAGATCAACAGTAATTAAGGCCTTATTCTCTTTACACATAAAAAATGACACCAGTCTCTCCAACGAACTCCAATATGCAGCTACCAATAAACGTAATAGTCACGCAAACTTATAGCATTAGAATGAGTTCTTTGCCATCAAAACATGAAATGACTCAAAAAATCTTGAATGTGTTCAAGAACTCAAACAGGTGCAGTGGTCTGAAATTTTGCTCGCGACTGTAGTTTTTATTTACAGGTACCTACAAATTCTGTGGTGGAAAGAAGAAGTCTGTTAGCGAAACAAGTACGCCACAGACCTGAAATACCACCACAGAAGTCTGGACGATACGTCATACTCGAAGAATTTGAAAGATAGCTAAAAGGTGCCGAACCAAGTGACCCTCTCAGCTTCCCTGTCTCGGGTATCTGGGGTGTTCCGGAAGGGTCTATTAGTGTCACAAGAACGCGATAGACGAGAAGAAACACCCGAGATATCCGAGACGCAGACTATAATATTCGAGGAAGCTGAAGAGTGAGGATTTAAGAGAAGATCATTCCATTTGAGTTTCAGAGAAAACGAAATCTGTGGTGCCCAGAATAAGTCTCTTCATGTCAAAAGCATGCAACACACACCACAATTACTTTCCGGATAAAAAAAGGATGACGTGGAAGGAAAATTATTTGAATTAGGTGAGAAATATTTATTATGCTTCTTTCTATTTCTTTACTAAACTCAGTAATCAAATTAAGAACCAGGCTCCAATTTCTTTTTTACAGGGGAGAGGTTATCTTTCTTTCCAAACAACACCTATATGCCTCAAGAGATCACATTTATGTCGAAACAATCTAAGGTCTTCAAATATGTGTGCAATTCCGAGAATGAAAGGATGGAATTTCGCTCTTTCTTTAAAAAGTTTTATCCTTTTGATAAATTTTTTTTATATCTGCATTTTATTTTAATTCATTGCTATACACATATTTCTAAAAAGCATTTTTTGCAGTCGTTTGCAAAATTTTAAGACCACCTTAAAAACTCAATGTAGTTTTATAAATGCAATTCGGGCCGGGTACACCTACCACCCTTGTAGAAGATATCTTTACAGTTGTAGCATTAAAAAATTACACAGAATTTCACACTTTTCCTCCCCCTTTCCAATATATATTACAAGATTCAATGAGTAAAGTAGCAAAAAGACAAAAGTGAATTTCACTGTGTATCAAACTGTCGTTGATGCATTTATAGAAATAACAAATTTAGTTTTTTTCGAGTTGGTACTTAAGTTTGTACGAATATTTTTCTCATAACACGACAAACACTTTAAGCTGTTTAATTTTGTTTTCTTTTCGAAACGTTTTCACGGGAACTTGAATTTCATTGACATTTAATTAATAAAACGCGCTGTTGACAATTTCAGTAGGAATCTGTTTCCATTCAAAATTAGAATTTTGAACACGGTTGTCAATTTTCACATAGATCAACAGTAATTAAGGCCTTATTCTCTTTACACATAAAAAATGACACCAGTCTCTCCAATATATAGCTACCAATAAACGTAATAGTCACGCAAACTTATAGCATTAGAATGAGTTCTTTGCCATCAAAACATGAAATGACTCAAAAAATCTTGAATGTGTTCAAGAACTCAAACACGTGCAGTGGTCTGAAATTTTGCTCGCGACTGTAGTTTTTATTTACAGGTACCTACAAATTCTGTGATGGAAAGAAGAAGTCTGTTAGCGAAACAAGTACGCCACAGACCTGAAATACCACCACAGAAGTCTGGACGATACGTCATCCTCGAAGAATTTGAAAGATAGCTAAAATGTGCCGAACCAAGTGACCCTCTCAGCTTCCCTGTCTCGGGTATCTGGGGTGTTCAGGAAGGGCCTATTAGTGTCAGAAGAACGCGATAGACGGGAAGAAACACCCGAGATATCCGAGACGCAGACTATAATATTCGAGGAAGCTGAAGAGTGAGGATTTAAGAGAAGATCATTCCATTTGAGTTTCAGAGAAAACGAAATCTGTGGTGCCCAGATTAAGTCTCTTCATGTCAAAAGCATGCAACACACACCACAATTACTTTCCGGATAAAAAAAGGATGACGTGGAAGGAAAATTATTTGAATTAGGTGAGAAATATTTATTATGCTTCTTTCTATTCCTTTACTAAACTCAGTAATCAAAATTAAGAACCAGGCTCCAATTTCTTTTTTAAAGGTGAGAGGTTATCTTTCTTTCCAAACAACACCTATATGCCTCAAGAGATCACATTTATTTCGAAACAATCTAAGGTCTTCAAATATGTGTGCAAATCCGAAAAATGAAAGGATGGAATTTCGCTCTTTCTTTAAAAAGTTTTATCCTTTTGATAAATTTTTTTTATATCTGCATTTTATTTTAATTCATTGCTATACACATATTTCTAAAAAGCATTTTTTGCAGTCGTTTGCAAAATTTTAAGACCACCTTAAAAACTCAATGTAGTTTTATAAATGCAATTCGGGCCGGGTACACCTACCACCCTTGTAGAAGATATCTTTACAGTTGTAGCGTTAAAAAATTACACAGAATTTCACACTTTTCCTCCCCCTTTCCAATATATATTACAAGATTCAATGAGTAAAGTAGCAAAAAGACAAAAGTGAATTTCACTGTGTATCAAACTGTCGTTGATGCATTTATAGAAATAACAAATTTAGTTTTTTTCGAGTTGGTACTTAAGTTTGTACGAATATTTTTCTCATAACACGACAAACACTTTAAGCTGTTTTATTTTTTTTTCTTTTCGAAACGTTTTCACGGGAATTTGAATTTCATTGACATTTAATTAATAAAACGCGCTGTTGACAATTTCAGTAGGAATCTGTTTCCATTCAAAATTAGAATTTTGAACACGGTTGTCAATTTTCACCTAGATCAACAGTAAGTAAGGCCTTATTCTCTTTACACATAAAAAATGACACCAGTCTCTCCAATATATAGCTACCAATAAACGTAATAGTCACGCAAACTTATAGCATTAGAATGAGTTCTTTGCCATCAAAACATGAAATGACTCAAAAAATCTTGAATGTGTTCAAGAACTCAAACAGGTGCAGTGGTCTGAAATTTTGCTCGCGACTGTAGTTTTTATTTACAGGTACCTACAAATTCTGTGATGGAAAGAAGAAGTCTGTTAGCGAAACAAGTACGCCACAGACCTGAAATACCACCACAGAAGTCTGGACGATACGTCATCCTCGAAGAATTTGAAAGATAGCTAAAAGGTGCCGAACCAAGTGACCCTCTCAGCTTCCCTGTCTCGGGTATCTGGGGTGTTCAGGAAGGGCCTATTAGTGTCAGAAGAACGCGATAGACGGGAAGAAACACCCGAGATATCCGAGACGCAGACTATAATATTCGAGGAAGCTGAAGAGTGAGGATTTAAGAGAAGATCATTCCATTTGAGTTTCAGAGAAAACGAAATCTGTGGTGCCCAGATTAAGTCTCTTCATGTCAAAAGCATGCAACACACACCACAATTACTTTCCGGATAAAAAAAGGATGACGTGGAAGGAAAATTATTTGAATTAGGTGAGAAATATTTATTATGCTTCTTTCTATTCCTTTACTAAACTCAGTAATCAAAATTAAGAACCAGGCTCCAATTTCTTTTTTAAAGGTGAGAGGTTATCTTTCTTTCCAAACAACACCTATATGCCTCAAGAGATCACATTTATTTCGAAACAATCTAAGGTCTTCAAATATGTGTGCAAATCCGAAAATGAAAGGATGGAATTTCGCTCTTTCTTTAAAAAGTTTTATCCTTTTGATAAATTTTTTTTATATCTGCATTTTATTTTAATTCATTGCTATACACATATTTCTAAAAAGCATTTTTTGCAGTCGTTTGCAAAATTTTAAGACCACCTTAAAAACTCAATGTAGTTTTATAAATGCAATTCGGGCCGGGTACACCTACCACCCTTGTAGAAGATATCTTTACAGTTGTAGCGTTAAAAAATTACACAGAATTTCACACTTTTCCTCCTCCTTTCCAATATATATTACAAGATTCAATGAGTAAAGTAGCAAAAAGACAAAAGTGAATTTCACTGTGTATCAAACTGTCGTTGATGCATTTATAGAAATAACAAATTTAGTTTTTTTCGAGTTGGTACTTAAGTTTGTACGAATATTTTTCTCATAACACGACAAACACTTTAAGCTGTTTATTTTGTTTTCTTTTCGAAACGTTTTCACGGGAACTTGAATTTCATTGACATTTAATTAATAAAACGCGCTGTTGACAATTTCAGTAGGAATCTGTTTCCATTCAAAATTAGAATTTTGAACACGGTTGTCAATTTTCACCTAGATCAACAGTAATTAAGGCCTTATTCTCTTTACACATAAAAAATGACACCAGTCTCTCCAACAAACTCCAATATGCAGCTACCAATAAACGTAATAGTCACGCAAACTTATAGCATTAGAATGAGTTCTTTGCCATCAAAACATGAAATGACTCAAAAAATCTTGAATGTGTTCAAGAACTCAAACAGGTGCAGTGGTCTGAAATTTTGCTCGCGACTGTAGTTTTTATTTACAGGTACCTACAAATTCTGTGGTGGAAAGAAGAAGTCTGTTAGCGAAACAAGTACGCCACAGACCTGAAATACCACCACAGAAGTCTGGACGATACGTCATACTCGAAGAATTTGAAAGATAGCTAAAAGGTGCCGAACCAAGTGACCCTCTCAGCTTCCCTGTCTCGGGTATCTGGGGTGTTCCGGAAGGGTCTATTAGTGTCACAAGAACGCGATAGACGAGAAGAAACACCCGAGATATCCGAGAAGCAGACTATAATATTCTAGGAAGCTGAAGAGTGAGGATTTAAGAGAAGATCATTCCATTTGAGTTTCAGAGAAAACGAAATCTGTGGTGCCCAGATTAAGTCTCTTCATGTCAAAAGCATGCAACACACACCACAATTACTTTCCGGATAAAAAAAGGATGACGTGGAAGGAAAATTATTTGAATTAGGTGAGAAATATTTATTATGCTTCTTTCTATTCCTTTACTAAACTCAGTAATCAAAATTAAGAACCAGGCTCCAATTTCTTTTTTAAAGGTGAGAGGTTATCTTTCTTTCCAAACAACACCTATATGCCTCAAGAGATCACATTTATTTCGAAACAATCTAAGGTCTTCAAATATGTGTGCAAATCCGAAAATGAAAGGATGGAATTTCGCTCTTTCTTTAAAAAGTTTTATCCTTTTGATAAATTTTTTTTATATCTGCATTTTATTTTAATTCATTGCTATACACATATTTCTAAAAAGCATTTTTTGCAGTCGTTTGCAAAATTTTAAGACCACCTTAAAAACTCAATGTAGTTTTATAAATGCAATTCGGGCCGGGTACACCTACCACCCTTGTAGAAGATATCTTTACAGTTGTAGCGTTAAAAAATTACACAGAATTTCACACTTTTCCTCCTCCTTTCCAATATATATTACAAGATTCAATGAGTAAAGTAGCAAAAAGACAAAAGTGAATTTCACTGTGTATCAAACTGTCGTTGATGCATTTATAGAAATAACAAATTTAGTTTTTTTCGAGTTGGTACTTAAGTTTGTACGAATATTTTTCTCATAACACGACAAACACTTTAAGCTGTTTAATTTTGTTTTCTTTTCGAAACGTTTTCACGGGAACTTGAATTTCATTGACATTTAATTAATAAAACGCGCTGTTGACAATTTCAGTAGGAATCTGTTTCCATTCAAAATTAGAATTTTGAACACGGTTGTCAATTTTCACATAGATCAACAGTAATTAAGGCCTTATTCTCTTTACACATAAAAAATGACACCAGTCTCTCCAATGAACTCCAATATGCAGCTACCAATAAACGTAATAGTCACGCAAACTTATAGCATTAGAATGAGTTCTTTGCCATTAAAACATGAAATGACTCAACAAATCTTGAATGTGTTCAAGAACTCAAACAGGTGCAGTGGTCTGAAATTTTGCTCGCGACTGTAGTTTTTATTTACAGGTACCTACAAATTCTGTGGTGGAAAGAAAAAGTCTGTTAGCGAAACAAGTACGCCACAGACCTGAAATACCACCACAGAAGTCTGGACGATACGTCATACTCGAAGAATTTGAAAGATAGCTAAAAGGTGCCGAACCAAGTGACCCTCTCAGCTTCCCTGTCTCGGGTATCTGGGGTGTTCCGGAAGGGTCTATTAGTGTCACAAGAACGCGATAGACGAGAAGAAACACCCGAGATATCCGAGACGCAGACTATAATATTCAAGGAAGCTGAAGAGTGAGGATTTAAGAGAAGATCATTCCATTTGAGTTCCAGAGAAAACGAAATCTGTGGTGCCCAGAATAAGTCTCTTCATGTCAAAAGCATGCAACACACACCACAATTACTTTCCGGATAAAAAAAGGATGACGTGGATGGAAAATTATTTGCTTTAGGTGAGAAATATTTATTATGCTTCTTTCTATTCCTTTACTAAACTCAGTAATCAAAATTAAGAACCAGACTCCAATTTCTTTTTTACAGGTGAGAGGTAATCTTTCTTTCCAAACAACACCTATATGCCTCAAGAGATCACATTTATTTCGAAACAATCTAAGGTCTTCAAATATGTGTGCAAATCCGAAAATGAAAGGATGGAATTTCGCTCTTTCTTTAAAAAGTTTTATCCTTTTGATAAATTTTTTTATATCTGCATTTTATTTTAATTCATTGCTATACACATATTTCTAAAAAGCATTTTTTGCAGTCGTTTGCAAAATTTTAAGACCACCTTAAAAACTCAATGTAGTTTTATAAAGGCAATTCGGGCCGGGTACACCTACCACCCTTGTAGAAGATATCTTTACAGTTGTAGCATTAAAAAATTACACAGAATTTCACACTTTTCCTCCCCCTTTCCAATATATATTACAAGATTCAATGAGTAAAGTAGCAAAAAGACAAAAGTGAATTTCACTGTGTATCAAACTGTCGTTGATGCATTTATAGAAATAACAAATTTAGTTTTCTTCGAGATGGTACTTAAGTTTGTACGAATATTTTTCTCCTAACACGACAAACACTTTAAGCTGTTTCATTTTGTTTTCTTTTTGAAACGTTTTCACGGGAACTTGAATTTCATTGACATTTAATTAATAAAACGCGCTGTTGACAATTTCAGTAGGAATCTGTTTCCATTCAAAATTAGAATTTTGAACACGGTTGTCAATTTTCACCTAGATCAACAGTAATTAAGGCCTTATTCTCTTTACACATAAAAAATGACACCAGTCTCTCCAACAAACTCCAATATGCAGCTACCAATAAACGTAATAGTCACGCAAACTTATAGCATTAGAATGAGTTCTTTGCCATCAAAACATGAAATGACTCAAAAAATCTTGAATGTGTTCAAGAACTCAAACAGCTTCAGTGGTCTGAAATTTTGCTCGCGACTGTAGTTTTTATTTACAGGTACCTACAAATTCTGTGGTGGAAAGAAAAAGTCTGTTAGCGAAACAAGTACGCCACAGACCTGAAATACCACCACAGAAGTCTGGACGATACGTCATACTCGAAGAATTTGAAAGATAGCTAAAAGGTGCCGAACCAAGTGACCCTCTCAGCTTCCCTGTCTCGGGTATCTGGGGTGTTCCGGAAGGGTCTATTAGTGTCACAAGAACGCGATAGACGAGAAGAAACACCCGAGATATCCGAGAAGCAGACTATAATATTCTAGGAAGCTGAAGAGTGAGGATTTAAGAGAAGATCATTCCATTTGAGTTTCAGAGAAAACGAAATCTGTGGTGCCCAGAATAAGTCTCTTCATGTCAAAAGCATGCAACACACACCACAATTACTTTCCGGATAAAAAAAGGATGACGTGGAAGGAAAATTATTTGAATTAGGTGAGAAATATTTATTATGCTTCTTTCAATTTCTTTACTAAACTCAGTTATCAAATTTAAGAACCAGGCTCCAATTTCTTTTTTACAGGGGAGAGGTTATCTTTCTTTCCAAACAACACCTATATGCCTCAAGAGATCACATTTATGTCGAAACAATCTAAGGTCTTCAAATATGTGTGCAATTCCAAAAATGAAAGGATGGAATTTCGCTCTTTCTTTAAAAAGTTTTATCCTTTTGATAAATTTTTTTTATATCTGCATTTTATTTTAATTCATTGCTATACACATATTTCTAAAAAGCATTTTTTGCAGTCGTTTGCAAAATTTTAAGACCACCTTAAAAACTCAATGTAGTTTTATAAATGCAATTCGGGCCGGGTACACCTACCACCCTTGTAGAAGATATCTTTACAGTTGTAGCGTTAAAAAATTACACAGAATTTCACACTTTTCCTCCCCCTTTCCAATATATATTACAAGATTCAATGAGTAAAGTAGCAAAAAGACAAAAGTGAATTTCACTGTGTATCAAACTGTCGTTGATGCATTTATAGAAATAACAAATTTAGTTTTCTTCGAGATGGTACTTAAGTTTGTACGAATATTTTTCTCCTAACACGACAAACACTTTAAGCTGTTTCATTTTGTTTTCTTTTTGAAACGTTTTCATGGGAACTTGAATTTCATTGACATTTAATTAATAAAACGCGCTGTTGACAATTTCAGTAGGAATCTGTTTCCATTCAAAATTAGAATTTTGAACACGGTTGTCAATTTTCACCTAGATCAACAGTAATTAAGGCCTTATTCTCTTTACACATAAAAAATGACACCAGTCTCTCCAACAAACTCCAATATGCAGCTACCAATAAACGTAATAGTCACGCAAACTTATAGCATTAGAATGAGTTCTTTGCCATTAAAACATGAAATGACTCAACAAATCTTGAATGTGTTCAAGAACTCAAACAGGTGCAGTGGTCTGAAATTTTGCTCGCGACTGTAGTTTTTATTTACAGGTAACTACAAATTCTGTGGTGGAAAGAAGAAGTCTGTTAGCGAAACAAGTACGCCACAGACCTGAAATACCACCACAGAAGTCTGGACGATACGTCATACTCGAAGAATTTGAAAGATAGCTAAAAGGTGCCGAACCAAGTGACCCTCTCAGCTTCCCTGTCTCGGGTATCTGGGGTGTTCCGGAAGGGTCTATTAGTGTCACAAGAACGCGATAGACGAGAAGAAACACCCGAGATATCCGAGAAGCAGACTATAATATTCTAGGAAGCTGAAGAGTGAGGATTTAAGAGAAGAACATTCCATTTGAGTTTTCAGAGAAAACGAAATCTGTGGTGCCCAGAATAAGTCTCTTCATGTCAAAAGCATGCAACACACACCACAATTACTTTCCGGATAAAAAAAGGATGACGTGGAAGGAAAATTATTTGAATTAGGTGAGAAATATTTATTATGCTTCTTTCTATTCCTTTACTAAACTCAGTAATCAAAATTAAGAACCAGACTCCAATTTCTTTTTTACAGGTGAGAGGTAATCTTTCTTTCCAAACAACACCTATATGCCTCAAGAGATCACATTTATTTCGAAACAATCTAAGGTCTTCAAATATGTGTGCAAATCCGAAAATGAAAGGATGGAATTTCGCTCTTTCTTTAAAAAGTTTTATCCTTTTGATAAATTTTTTTATATCTGCATTTTATTTTATTTCATTGCTATACACATATTTCTAAAAAGCATTTTTTGCAGTCGTTTGCAAAATTTTAAGACCACCTTAAAAACTCAATGTAGTTTTATAAAGGCAATTCGGGCCGGGTACACCTACCACCCTTGTAGAAGATATCTTTACAGTTGTAGCGTTAAAAAATTACACAGAATTTCAAACTTTCCTCCCCCTTTCCAATATATATTACAAGATTCAATGAGTAAAGTAGCAAAAAGACAAAAGTGAATTTCACTGTGTATCAAACTGTCGTTGATGCATTTATAGAAATAACAAATTTAGTTTTTTTCGAGTTGGTACTTAAGTTTGTACGAATATTTTTCTCATAACACGACAAACACTTTAAGCTGTTTTATTTTGTTTTCTTTTCGAAACGTTTTCACGGGAACTTGAATTTCATTGACATTTAATTAATAAAACGCGCTGTTGACAATTTCAGTAGGAATCTGTTTCCATTCAAAATTAGAATTTTGAACACGGTTGTCAATTTTCACCTAGATCAACAGTAAGTAAGGCCTTATTCTCTTTACACATAAAAAATGACACCAGTCTCTCCAATGAACTCCAATATGCAGCTACCAATAAACGTAATAGTCACGCAAACTTATAGCATTAGAATGAGTTCTTTGCCATTAAAACATGAAATGACTCAACAAATCTTGAATGTGTTCAAGAACTCAAACAGGTGCAGTGGTCTGAAATTTTGCTCGCGACTGTAGTTTTTATTTACAGGTAACTACAAATTCTGTGGTGGAAAGAAGAAGTCTGTTAGCGAAACAAGTACGCCACAGACCTGAAATACCACCACAGAAGTCTGGACGATACGTCATACTCGAAGAATTTGAAAGATAGCTAAAAGGTGCCGAACCAAGTGACCCTCTCAGCTTCCCTGTCTCGGGTATCTGGGGTGTTCCGGAAGGGTCTATTAGTGTCACAAGAACGCGATAGACGAGAAGAAACACCCGAGATATCCGAGAAGCAGACTATAATATTCTAGGAAGCTGAAGAGTGAGGATTTAAGAGAAGATCATTCCATTTGAGTTTCAGAGAAAACGAAATCTGTGGTGCCCAGATTAAGTCTCTTCATGTCAAAAGCATGCAACACACACCACAATTACTTTCCGGATAAAAAAAGGATGACGTGGAAGGAAAATTATTTGAATTAGGTGAGAAATATTTATTATGCTTCTTTCTATTCCTTTACTAAACTCAGTAATCAAAATTAAGAACCAGGCTCCAATTTCTTTTTTACAGGTGAGAGGTTATCTTTCTTTCCAAACAACACCTATATGCCTCAAGAGATCACATTTATTTCGAAACAATCTAAGGTCTTCAAATATGTGTGCAAATCCGAAAATGAAAGGATGGAATTTCGCTCTTTCTTTAAAAAGTTTTATCCTTTTGATAAATTTTTTTATATCTGCATTTTATTTTAATTCATTGCTATACACATATTTCTAAAAAGCATTTTTTGCAGTCGTTTGCAAAATTTTAAGACCACCTTAAAAACTCAATGTAGTTTTATAAATGCAATTCGGGCCGGGTACACCTACCACCCTTGTAGAAGATATCTTTACAGTTGTAGCGTTAAAAAATTACACAGAATTTCACACTTTTCCTCCTCCTTTCCAATATATATTACAAGATTCAATGAGTAAAGTAGCAAAAAGACAAAAGTGAATTTCACTGTGTATCAAACTGTCGTTGATGCATTTATAGAAATAACAAATTTAGTTTTTTTCGAGTTGGTACTTAAGTTTGTACGAATATTTTTCTCATAACACGACAAACACTTTAAGCTGTTTAATTTTGTTTTCTTTTCGAAACGTTTTCACGGGAACTTGAATTTCATTGACATTTAATTAATAAAACGCGCTGTTGACAATTTCAGTAGGAATCTGTTTCCATTCAAAATTAGAATTTTGAACACGGTTGTCAATTTTCACCTAGATCAACAGTAAGTAAGGCCTTATTCTCTTTACACATAAAAAATGACACCAGTCTCTCCAATGAACTCCAATATGCAGCTACCAATAAACGTAATAGTCACGCAAACTTATAGCATTAGAATGAGTTCTTTGCCATCAAAACATGAAATGACTCAAAAAATCTTGAATGTGTTCAAGAACTCAAACACGTGCAGTGGTCTGAAATTTTGCTCGCGACTGTAGTTTTTATTTACAGGTACCTACAAATTCTGTGATGGAAAGAAGAAGTCTGTTAGCGAAACAAGTACGCCACAGACCTGAAATACCACCACAGAAGTCTGGACGATACGTCATCCTCGAAGAATTTGAAAGATAGCTAAAAGGTGCCGAACCAAGTGACCCTCTCAGCTTCCCTGTTTCGGGTATCTGGGGTGTTCCGGAAGGGTCTATTAGTGTCACAAGAACGCGATAGACGAGAAGAAACACCCGAGATATCCGAGACGCAGACGATAATATCGGAGGAAGCTGAAGAGTGAGGATTCAAGAGAAGATCGTTCCATTTGCGTTCCAGAGAAAAGGAATTAATTCTGTGGAGGAAAGAAGAAGTCTGTTAGCGTCACATGTACGCCTTAGACCTGAAATACCCCACAGAAGTCTGGACGATACGTCATCCTCGAAGAATTTGAAAGATAGCTAAAAGTGCCGAACCAAGTGACCCTCTCAGCTTCCCTGTCTCGGGTATCTGGGTGTTCGGAAGGGTCTATTAGTGTCACAAGAACGCGATAGACGAGAAGAAACACCGAGATATCCGAGACGCAGACGATAATATCCGAGGAAGCTGAAGAGTGAGGATTCAAGAGAAGATCATTCCATTTGCGTTCCAGAGAAAAGGAATTAATTCTGTGGTGGAAAGAAGAAGTCTGTTAGCGTCACATGTACGCCTTAGACCTGAAATACCACCACAGAAGTCTGGACGATACGTCATCCTCGAAGAATTTGAAAGATAGCTAAAAGTGCCGAACCAAGTGACCTCTCAGCTTCCCTGTCTCGGGTATCTGGGGTGTTCAGGAAGGGTCTATTAGTGTCACAAGAACGCGATAGACGAGAAGAAACACCCGAGATATCCGAGACGCAGACTATAATATTCGAGGAAGCTGAAGAGTGAGGATTTAAGAGAAGATCATTCCATTTGAGTTTCAGAGAAAACGAAATCTGTGGTGCCCAGAATAAGTCTCTTCATGTCAAAAGCATGCAACACACACCACAATTACTTTCCGGATAAAAAAAGGATGACGTGGAAGGAAAATTATTTGCTTTAGGTGAGAAATATTTATTATGCTTCTTTCTATTCTTTACTAAACTCAGTAATCAAAATTAAGAACCAGGCTCCAATTTCTTTTTTACAGGTGAGAGGTTATCTTTCTTTCCAAACAACACCTATATGCCTCAAGAGATCACATTTATTTCGAAACAATCTAAGGTCTTCAAATATGTGTGCAAATCCGAAAATGAAAGGATGGAATTTCGCTCTTTCTTTAAAAAGTTTTATCCTTTTGATAAATTTTTTTATATCTGCATTTTATTTTAATTCATTGCTATACACATATTTCTAAAAAGCATTTTTTGCAGTCGTTTGCAAAATTTTAAGACCACCTTAAAAACTCAATGTAGTTTTATAAATGCAATTCGGGCCGGGTACACCTACCACCCTTGTAGAAGATATCTTTACAGTTGTAGCGTTAAAAAATTACACAGAATTTCACACTTTTCCTCCCCCTTTCCAATATATATTACAAGATTCAATGAGTAAAGTAGCAAAAAGACAAAAGTGAATTTCACTGTGTATCAAACTGTCGTTGATGCATTTATAGAAATAACAAATTTAGTTTTTTTCGAGTTGGTACTTAAGTTTGTACGAATATTTTTCTCATAACACGACAAACACTTTAAGCTGTTTAATTTTGTTTTCTTTTCGAAACGTTTTCACGGGAACTTGAATTTCATTGACATTTAATTAATAAAACGCGCTGTTGACAATTTCAGTAGGAATCTGTTTCCATTCAAAATTAGAATTTTGAACACGGTTGTCAATTTTCACATAGATCAGCAGTAATTAAGGCCTTATTCTCTTTACACATAAAAAATGACACCAGTCTCTCCAACGAACTCCAATATGCAGCTACCAATAAACGTAATAGTCACGCAAACTTATAGCATTAGAATGAGTTCTTTGCCATCAAAACATGAAATGACTCAAAAAATCTTGAATGTGTTCAAGAACTCAAACACGTGCAGTGGTCTGAAATTTTGCTCGCGACTGTAGTTTTTATTTACAGGTACCTACAAATTCTGTGATGGAAAGAAGAAGTCTGTTAGCGAAACAAGTACGCCACAGACCTGAAATACCACCACAGAAGTCTGGACGATACGTCATCCTCGAAGAATTTGAAAGATAGCTAAAAGGTGCCGAACCAAGTGACCCTCTCAGCTTCCCTGTCTCGGGTATCTGGGGTGTTCAGGAAGGGCCTATTAGTGTCAGAAGAACGCGATAGACGGGAAGAAACACCCGAGATATCCGAGACGCAGACTATAATATTCGAGGAAGCTGAAGAGTGAGGATTTAAGAGAAGATCATTCCATTTGAGTTTCAGAGAAAACGAAATCTGTGGTGCCCAGATTAAGTCTCTTCATGTCAAAAGCATGCAACACACACCACAATTACTTTCCGGATAAAAAAAGGATGACGTGGATGGAAAATTATTTGCTTTAGGTGAGAAATATTTATTATGCTTCTTTCTATTACTTTACTAAACTCAGTAATCAAAATTAAGAACCAGGCTCCAATTTCTTTTTTACAGGTGAGAGGTTATCTTTCTTTCCAAACAACACCTATATGCCTCAAGAGATCACATTTATTTCGAAACAATCTAAGGTCTTCAAATATGTGTGCAAATCCGAAAATGAAAGGATGGAATTTCGCTCTTTCTTTAAAAAGTTTTATCCTTTTGATAAATTTTTTTATATCTGCATTTTATTTTAATTCATTGCTATACACATATTTCTAAAAAGCATTTTTTGCAGTCGTTTGCAAAATTTTAAGACCACCTTAAAAACTCAATGTAGTTTTATAAATGCAATTCGGGCCGGGTACACCTACCACCCTTGTAGAAGATATCTTTACAGTTGTAGCGTTAAAAAATTACACAGAATTTCACACTTTTCCTCCCCCTTTCCAATATATATTACAAGATTCAATGAGTAAAGTAGCAAAAAGACAAAAGTGAATTTCACTGTGTATCAAACTGTCGTTGATGCATTTATAGAAATAACAAATTTAGTTTTTTTCGAGTTGGTACTTAAGTTTGTACGAATATTTTTCTCATAACACGACAAACACTTTAAGCTGTTTAATTTTGTTTTCTTTTCGAAACGTTTTCACGGGAACTTGAATTTCATTGACATTTAATTAATAAAACGCGCTGTTGACAATTTCAGTAGGAATCTGTTTCCATTCAAAATTAGAATTTTGAACACGGTTGTCAATTTTCACATAGATCAACAGTAATTAAGGCCTTATTCTCTTTACACATAAAAAATGACACCAGTCTCTCCAACGAACTCCAATATGCAGCTACCAATAAACGTAATAGTCACGCAAACTTATAGCATTAGAATGAGTTCTTTGCCATCAAAACATGAAATGACTCAAAAAATCTTGAATGTGTTCAAGAACTCAAACAGGTGCAGTGGTCTGAAATTTTGCTCGCGACTGTAGTTTTTATTTACAGGTACCTACAAATTCTGTGATGGAAAGAAGAAGTCTGTTAGCGAAACAAGTACGCCACAGACCTGAAATACCACCACAGAAGTCTGGACGATACGTCATACTCGAAGAATTTGAAAGATAGCTAAAAGGTGCCGAAACATGTGACCCTCTCAGCTTCCCTGTTTCGGGTATCTGGGGTGTTCCGGAAGGGTCTATTAGTGTCACAAGAACGCGATAGACGAGAAGAAACACCCGAGATATCCGAGACGCAGACTATAATATTCGAGGAAGCTGAAGAGTGAGGATTTAAGAGAAGATCATTCCATTTGAGTTTCAGAGAAAACGAAATCTGTGGTGCCCAGATTAAGTCTCTTCATGTCAAAAGCATGCAACACACACCACAATTACTTTCCGTATAAAAAAAGGATGACGTGGATGGAAAATTATTTGCTTTAGGTGATAAATATTTATTATGCTTCTTTCTATTACTTTACTAAACTCAGTAATCAAAATTAAGAACCAGGCTCCAATTTCTTTTTTACAGGTGAGAGGTTATCTTTCTTTCCAAACAACACCTATATGCCTCAAGAGATCACATTTATTTCGAAACAATCTAAGGTCTTCAAATATGTGTGCAAATCCGAAAATGAAAGGATGGAATTTCGCTCTTTCTTTAAAAAGTTTTATCCTTTTGATAAATTTTTTTATATCTGCATTTTATTTTAATTCATTGCTATACACATATTTCTAAAAAGCATTTTTTGCAGTCGTTTGCAAAATTTTAAGACCACCTTAAAAACTCAATGTAGTTTTATAAATGCAATTCGGGCCGGGTACACCTACCACCCTTGTAGAAGATATCTTTACAGTTGTAGCGTTAAAAAATTACACAGAATTTCACACTTTTCCTCCCCCTTTCCAATATATATTACAAGATTCAATGAGTAAAGTAGCAAAAAGACAAAAGTGAATTTCACTGTGTATCAAACTGTCGTTGATGCATTTATAGAAATAACAAATTTAGTTTTTTTCGAGTTGGTACTTAAGTTTGTACGAATATTTTTCTCATAACACGACAAACACTTTAAGCTGTTTAATTTTGTTTTCTTTTCGAAACGTTTTCACGGGAACTTGAATTTCATTGACATTTAATTAATAAAACGCGCTGTTGACAATTTCAGTAGGAATCTGTTTCCATTCAAAATTAGAATTTTGAACACGGTTGTCAATTTTCACATAGATCAGCAGTAATTAAGGCCTTATTCTCTTTACACATAAAAAATGACACCAGTCTCTCCAACGAACTCCAATATGCAGCTACCAATAAACGTAATAGTCACGCAAACTTATAGCATTAGAATGAGTTCTTTGCCATCAAAACATGAAATGACTCAAAAAATCTTGAATGTGTTCAAGAACTCAAACAGGTGCAGTGGTCTGAAATTTTGCTCGCGACTGTAGTTTTTATTTACAGGTACCTACAAATTCTGTGATGGAAAGAAGAAGTCTGTTAGCGAAACAAGTACGCCACAGACCTGAAATACCACCACAGAAGTCTGGACGATACGTCATACTCGAAGAATTTGAAAGATAGCTAAAAGGTGCCGAAACATGTGACCCTCTCAGCTTCCCTGTTTCGGGTATCTGGGGTGTTCCGGAAGGGTCTATTAGTGTCACAAGAACGCGATAGACGAGAAGAAACACCCGAGATATCCGAGACGCAGACTATAATATTCGAGGAAGCTGAAGAGTGAGGATTTAAGAGAAGATCATTCCATTTGAGTTTCAGAGAAAACAAAATCTGTGGTGCCCAGAATATGTCTCTTCATGTCAAAAGCATGCAACACACACCACAATTACTTTCCGTATAAAAAAAGGATGACGTGGATGGAAAATTATTTGCTTTAGGTGATAAATATTTATTATGCTTCTTTCTATTACTTTACTAAACTCAGTAATCAAAATTAAGAACCAGACTCCAATTTCTTTTTTACAGGTGAGAGGTTATCTTTCTTTCCAAACAACACCTATATGCCTCAAGAGATCACATTTATTTCGAAACAATCTAAGGTCTTCAAATATGTGTGCAAATCCGAAAATGAAAGGATGGAATTTCGCTCTTTCTTTAAAAAGTTTTATCCTTTTGATAACTTTTTTTATATCTGCATTTTATTTTAATTCATTGCTATACACATATTTCTAAAAAGCATTTTTTGCAGTCGTTTGCAAAATTTTAAGACCACCTTAAAAACTGAATGTAGTTTTATAAATGCAATTCGGGCCGGGTACACCTACCACCCTTGTAGAAGATATCTTTACAGTTGTAGCGTTAAAAAATTACACAGAATTTCACACTTTTCCTCCCCCTTTCCAATATATATTACAAGATTCAATGAGTAAAGTAGCAAAAAGACAAAAGTGAATTTCACTGTGTATCAAACTGTCGTTGATGCATTTATAGAAATAACAAATTTAGTTTTTTTCGAGTTGGTACTTAAGTTTGTACGAATATTTTTCTCATAACACGACAAACACTTTAAGCTGTTTAATTTTGTTTTCTTTTCGAAACGTTTTCACGGGAACTTGAATTTCATTGACATTTAATTAATAAAACGCGCTGTTGACAATTTCAGTAGGAATCTGTTTCCATTCAAAATTAGAATTTTGAACACGGTTGTCAATTTTCACATAGATCAACAGTAATTAAGGCCTTATTCTCTTTACACATAAAAAATGACACCAGTCTCTCCAACGAACTCCAATATGCAGCTACCAATAAACGTAATAGTCACGCAAACTTATAGCATTAGAATGAGTTCTTTGCCATCAAAACATGAAATGACTCAAAAAATCTTGAATGTGTTCAAGAACTCAAACAGGTGCAGTGGTCTGAAATTTTGCTCGCGACTGTAGTTTTTATTTACAGGTACCTACAAATTCTGTGATGGAAAGAAGAAGTCTGTTAGCGAAACAAGTACGCCACAGACCTGAAATACCACCACAGAAGTCTGGACGATACGTCATACTCGAAGAATTTGAAAGATAGCTAAAAGGTGCCGAACCAAGTGACCCTCTCAGCTTCCCTGTCTCGGGTATCTGGGGTGTTCCGGAAGGGTCTATTAGTGTCACAAGAACGCGATAGACGAGAAGAAACACCCGAGATATCCGAGACGCAGACGATAATATCAGAGGAAGCTGAAGAGTGAGGATTCAAGAGAAGATCGTTCCATTTGCGTTCCAGAGAAAAGGAATTAATTCTGTGGAGGAAAGAAGAAGTCTGTTAGCGTCACATGTACGCCTTAGACCTGAAATACCCCACAGAAGTCTGGACGATACGTCATCCTCGAAGAATTTGAAAGATAGCTAAAAGGTGCCGAACCAAGTGACCTCTCAGCTTCCCTGTCTAGGGTATCTGGGGTGTTCAGGAAGGGTCTATTAGTGTCACAAAAACGCGATAGACGAGAAGAAACACCCGAGATATCCGAGACGCAGACTATAATATTCGAGGAAGCTGAAGAGTGAGGATTTAAGAGAAGATCATTCCATTTGAGTTTCAGAGAAAACGAAATCTGTGGTGCCCAGAATAAGTCTCTTCATGTCAAAAGCATGCAACACACACCACAATTACTTTCCGGATAAAAAAAGGATGACGTGGAAGGAAAATTATTTGAATTTGGTGAGAAATATTTATTATGCTTCTTTCTATTCTTTACTAAACTCAGTAATCAAAATTAAGAACCAGGCTCCAATTTCTTTTTTACAGGTGAGAGGTTATCTTTCTTTCCAAACAACACCTATATGCCTCAAGAGATCACATTTATTTCGAAACAATCTAAGGTCTTCAAATATGTGTGCAAATCCGAAAATGAAAGGATGGAATTTCGCTCTTTCTTTAAAAAGTTTTATCCTTTTGATAAATTTTTTTATATCTGCATTTTATTTTAATTCATTGCTATACACATATTTCTAAAAAGCATTTTTTGCAGTCGTTTGCAAAATTTTAAGACCACCTTAAAAACTCAATGTAGTTTTATAAATGCAATTCGGGCCGGGTACACCTACCACCCTTGTAGAAGATATCTTTACAGTTGTAGCGTTAAAAAATTACACAGAATTTCACACTTTTCCTCCCCCTTTCCAATATATATTACAAGATTCAATGAGTAAAGTAGCAAAAAGACAAAAGTGAATTTCACTGTGTATCAAACTGTCGTTGATGCATTTATAGAAATAACAAATTTAGTTTTTTTCGAGTTGGTACTTAAGTTTGTACGAATATTTTTCTCATAACACGACAAACACTTTAAGCTGTTTAATTTTGTTTTCTTTTCGAAACGTTTTCACGGGAACTTGAATTTCATTGACATTTAATTAATAAAACGCGCTGTTGACAATTTCAGTAGGAATCTGTTTCCATTCAAAATTAGAATTTTGAACACGGTTGTCAATTTTCACATAGATCAACAGTAATTAAGGCCTTATTCTCTTTACACATAAAAAATGACACCAGTCTCTCCAACGAACTCCAATATGCAGCTACCAATAAACGTAATAGTCACGCAAACTTATAGCATTAGAATGAGTTCTTTGCCATCAAAACATGAAATGACTCAAAAAATCTTGAATGTGTTCAAGAACTCAAACACGTGCAGTGGTCTGAAATTTTGCTCGCGACTGTAGTTTTTATTTACAGGTACCTACAAATTCTGTGATGGAAAGAAGAAGTCTGTTAGCGAAACAAGTACGCCACAGACCTGAAATACCACCACAGAAGTCTGGACGATACGTCATCCTCGAAGAATTTGAAAGATAGCTAAAAGGTGCCGAACCAAGTGACCCTCTCAGCTTCCCTGTCTCGGGTATCTGGGGTGTTCCGGAAGGTCTATTAGTGTCACAAGAACGCGATAGACGAGAAGAAACACCCGAGATATCCGAGACGCAGACGATAATATCGGAGGAAGCTGAAGAGTGAGGATTCAAGAGAAGATCGTTCCATTTGCGTTCCAGAGAAAAGGAATTAATTCTGTGGAGGAAAGAAGAAGTCTGTTAGCGTCACATGTACGCCTTAGACCTGAAATACCCCCACAGAAGTCTGGACGATACGTCATCCTCGAAGAATTTGAAAGATAGCTAAAAGGTGCCGAACCAAGTGACCCTCTCAGCTTCCCTGTCTCGGGTATCTGGGGTGTTCCGGAAGGGTCTATTAGTGTCACAAGAACGCGATAGACGAGAAGAAACACCCGAGATATCCGAGACGCAGACTATAATATTCGAGGAAGCTGAAGAGTGAGGATTTAAGAGAAGATCATTCCATTTGAGTTTCAGAGAAAACGAAATCTGTGGTGCCCAGAATAAGTCTCTTCATGTCAAAAGCATGCAACACACACCACAATTACTTTCCGGATAAAAAAAGGATGACGTGGAAGGAAAATTATTTGAATTAGGTGAGAAATATTTATTATGCTTCTTTCTATTCCTTTACTAAACTCAGTAATCAAAATTAAGAACCAGGCTCCAATTTCTTTTTTACAGGTGAGAGGTTATCTTTCTTTCCAAACAACACCTATATGCCTCAAGAGATCACATTTATTTCGAAACAATCTAAGGTCTTCAAATATGTGTGCAAATCCGAAAATGAAAGGATGGAATTTCGCTCTTTCTTTAAAAAGTTTTATCCTTTTGATAAATTTTTTTATATCTGCATTTTATTTTAATTCATTGCTATACACATATTTCTAAAAAGCATTTTTTGCAGTCGTTTGCAAAATTTTAAGACCACCTTAAAAACTCAATGTAGTTTTATAAATGCAATTCGGGCCGGGTACACCTACCACCCTTGTAGAAGATATCTTTACAGTTGTAGCGTTAAAAAATTACACAGAATTTCACACTTTTCCTCCCCCTTTCCAATATATATTACAAGATTCAATGAGTAAAGTAGCAAAAAGACAAAAGTGAATTTCACTGTGTATCAAACTGTCGTTGATGCATTTATAGAAATAACAAATTTAGTTTTTTTCGAGTTGGTACTTAAGTTTGTACGAATATTTTTCTCATAACACGACAAACACTTTAAGCTGTTTAATTTTGTTTTCTTTTCGAAACGTTTTCACGGGAACTTGAATTTCATTGACATTTAATTAATAAACGCGCTGTTGACAATTTCAGTAGGAATCTGTTTCCATTCAAAATTAGAATTTTGAACACGGTTGTCAATTTTCACATAGATCAGCAGTAATTAAGGCCTTATTCTCTTTACACATAAAAAATGACACCAGTCTCTCCAACGAACTCCAATATGCAGCTACCAATAAACGTAATAGTCACGCAAACTTATAGCATTAGAATGAGTTCTTGCCATCAAACATGAAATGACTCAAAAATCTTGAATGTGTTCAAGAACTCAAAACAGGTGCAGTGGTCTGAAATTTTGCTCGCGACTGTAGTTTTTATTTACAGGTACCTACAAATTCTGTGGTGGAAAGAAGAAGTCTGTTAGCGAAACAAGTACGCCACAGACCTGAAATACCACCACAGAAGTCTGGACGATACGTCATACTCGAAGAATTTGAAAGATAGCTAAAAGGTGCCGAACCAAGTGACCCTCTCAGCTTCCCTGTCTCGGGTATCTGGGGTGTTCCGGAAGAGTCTATTAGTGTCACAAGAACGCGATAGACGAGAAGAAACACCCGAGATATCCGAGACGCAGACGATAATATCCGAGGAAGCTGAAGAGTGAGGATTCAAGAGAAGATCATTCCATTTGCGTTCCAGAGAAAGGAATTAATTCTGTGGTGGAAAGAAGAAGTCTGTTAACGTCACATGTACGCCTTAGACCTGAAATACCCCCACAGAAGTCTGGGACGATACGTCATCCTCGAAGAATTTGAAAGATAGCTAAAATGGTCCGAACCAAGTGACCCTCTCAGCTTCCCTGTCTAGGGTATCTGGGTGTTCAGGAAGGGTCTATTAGTGTCACAAGAACGCGATAGACGAGAAGAAAACACCCGAGATATCGAGACGCAGACGATAATATCCGAGGAAGCTGAAGAGTGAGGATTCAAGAGAAGATCATTCCATTTGCGTTCCAGAGAAAAGAATTAATTCTGTGGTGGAAAGAAGAAGTCTGTTAGCGAAACAAGTACGCCACAGACCTGAAATACCACCACAGAAGTCTGGACGATACGTCATCCTCGAAGAATTTGGAAGATAGCTAAAATGTGCCGAACTAAGTGACTCTCTCTGTTCCCTGTCTCGGGTATCTGGGGTGTTCCGCAAGGGTCTATTAGTGTCACCAGAACACGATAGACGAGAAGAAACACCCGAGATATCCGAGACGCAGACGATAATATCCGAGGAAGCTGAAGAGTGAGATTCAAGAGAAGATCGTTCCATTTGCGTTCCAGAGAAAAGAATTAATTCTGTGGGGAAAGAAGAAGTCTGTTAGCGTCACATGTACCGCCTTAGACCTGAAATACCACCACAGAAGTCTGGACGATACGTCATCCTCGAAGAATTTAAAGATAGCTAAAAGGTGCCGAACCAATGACCTTCTCAGCTTCCCTGTCTCGGTATTGGGGTGTTCAGGAAGAGCCTATTAGTGTCACAAGAAAGCGATAGACGAGAAGAAACACCCGAGATATCCGAGACGCAGACTATTAATATTCGAGGAAGCTGAAGAGTGAGGATTTAAGAGAGATCATTCCATTTGAGTTTCAGAGAAAACGAAATCTGTGGTGCCCAGAATAAGTCTCTTCATGTCAAAAGCATGCAACACACACCACAATTACTTTCCGTATAAAAAAGGATGACGTGGATGGAAAATTATTTGCTTTAGGTGAGAAATATTTATTATGCTTCTTTCTATTACTTTACTAAACTCAGTAATCAAAATTAAGAACCAGGCTCCAATTCTTTTTTACAGGTGAGAGAATTATCTTCTTTCCAAACAACACCTATATGCCTCAAGAGATCACATTTATTTCGAAACAATCTAAGGTCCTTCAAATATGTGTGCAAATCCTAAAATGAAAGCATGGAATTTCGCTCTTTGTTTAAAAAGTTTTATCCTTTTGATAAATTGTTTTTATATCTGCATTTATTTAATTCATTGCTATACACATATTTCTAAAAAAGCATTTTTTGCAGTCGTTTGCAAATTTTAAGACCACCTTAAAAACTCAATGTAGTTTTATAAATGCAATTTGGGCCGGGTACACCTACCACCCTTGTAGAAGATATCTTTACAGTTGTAGCGTTAAAAAATTACACAGAATTTCACAATTTTCCTCCCCTTTCCAATATATATTAAAGATTCAATGAGTAAAGTAGCAAAAAGACAAAAGTGGAATTTCACTGTGTATCAAACTGTCGTTGATGCATTTATAGAAATAACAAATTT
>BMAO01019823.1:0-37386 GCA_019973975.1 Trichonephila clavata | reverse complement strand
CACATTTCCTAACACTAGTTTAATCTACGCGATAATTCGTACAGATTAAACTAATGTGGTAATTGGAATGATAACAACTGAGTGAAATAACAACTCTCGCTAGTCACAAGACTCAAGATTTTATTCCACGATCTGAATATTTCTTTAGCTTACAGTGGGTAAAAAAGTATTGGCAATTGTCTATAATTGATCATATTAGCTAACAAAGGAAATGATTGACAATTTTAACTGGACATAACAAACACAGGAGGTAATAAACACACAAATCTAATGAAACTTTCATTTTAATTTGCCTTTTACACAAAATATACAACAAAAACGTAAATTTGCATGTCAAAAAAGTATTGGCAAAGTTCTAACTGTTATGCAAATTTTGTCATGTTGAGGTCACGTGTTTAGACTGATAATAAAGCCTGTTAGTATAAAGACTGCAGTGCTATTTCAAAACTTTTAAAACGTTATTTTGTTAATGCTGTGATAAAATGGCTTCGAAATCGAAGGAGTTGGATGTTAATGTTAAAAACATGATTATTCAGCTCAGAAATGAGGGTTTAACTTATCGTGCTATAGGAATACAACTGAACATAAGTTTATTTACTGTCAGAAGTGTTGTAAAAAAGTTCAACGAGACAGGATCCACAGAAAATAAGGTTAGAAGTGGACGGCCTGGAATATTTTCTGCAAGGGAGAAACGTAGCATTATCAAAGAGGTTAAGAAGAATCCCAAAATAAGTGTACCCAGTTAGCCAAAGATGTTGCTAATACTTCGCATAAAACTTTTAGTGTACAGACTATACGGAATGTTTTACATGAAGAAAGTTATTATGGAAGGGCAGCTAGAAAGAAACCTTTCATTTCGGAAAGAAACAGAAGAAAGAGATTAGGTTTTGCAAAATCTCATGTTAATTTATCAGATGAGTTTTGAAACACAGTTATTTTTTCCGACGAATTGAAGTTTAACATTTTCGGGAGTGATGGATGACAATATGTGTGGAGAAAGCCAAACACCGAACTGGAAAAACAACATTTAACACCAACTGTGAAACACGGTAGAGGGAGCGTCTTAGTTTGGGGCTGTATGGCAGCATACGGAGTTGGTAAACTGTGCTTCATTGATGGTATTATGACAGCACGTACGTGCATCGACATATTGCACAATAATTTGCAATCCAGTGCCCAAAAACTTAGCTTAGGAACATCATTTGTGTTTCAACAAGACAATGACCCTAAGCATACAGTGAACCTCACCCGGGAGTGGTTACTGTATAACTCTCCTCGCCAGTTAAAGACGCCACCTCAATCGCCTGACATAAATCCAATTGAGAATTTATGGCACAAATTGGACGTAGAAGTCAGGAAACATAAAATTTCGTGAAAAGACGAACTTAAGGCTCCCGGTGACACGCCACCACGAAAACCCGAGCGTAATGTTAATCCTATGGAGTTTCTTATAATTCAATTTACGTCTAAGGTATTGCTTTTAACTGTATGAAACAAATGCATCCTAAAGATAAAAAAAAATTTAATGTTTCTCTTGATTTCGATTTTTTTAAAAAAAATTCTAAATATTTTTAAATATCTATTAAAAGCTTGAAAATTTACATTTAGTGCGTTGAAACGATCATAAAAATATTTTCAATTATCGGATAAAAAAAGTAAAAAAGCGGAAATAATTTATTTTTTATGCTCTTTCAAACGCATGTACTTTAAAATTTTTAAATTATTTTATTTGCGAGTAATTAAATAAGTCAGCATTGCATATTTGGAATGAGGGGAAAGTAAACTTGCAACTCCGCCTTCTTGCGGAAGGATACATGAAATTTCCCCTGCGTTCCTTGGTGAAAGGTGGTAATTTATGACTCTTCGGTGGATTGTGTAACAGAGATGTCCCCCCCCCCCAAAAAAATGGGTCTTGTTTTCTAAGAATCTATAGGCATTCAAGATACTGTTTACAATTACATCATTCTTAGGAAAGTTTGAGTCTGTGCTTGAAAATAACTACAAATACGTTTTGTACAAAAAGCTATCCTCTGTTTTTTATTCCACCTTTCTTAAAATTATTTATATATACTAAATGAGTTAGATTTTATTAATAATTAAAATGAACAATTTATAATTATTAAATGCATTTGAATCGTCAGGATAAAGTGAATCAGTTTTCGCATTATTTTCTTACATATCTCCAAAATCGAAATTCAGTGTTTTTTTCCAAGTTTAAGTTATTTGAATATCAGCTGTTTTAAAACTTATTTTGCACAGTTTATTTCAGTTATTAAATAAAATGGATCATCGTCGCAGCTTCAAAAAAAATATTTCTTTCGGCTAAACGAAAAAAGAATATAGGACAGAATTTCAGGAATTGGAAAGAAAAGTGTGTATTTCTTTTTTCTAAATTCTTGTTCCGCTGTTCATTTCAAATATTGTGAAAGTTTCCACATACTAAATGGATTTATTGATCATCGCATTTTAAATAAGATTCAAATATTCCGAAGATGAAATACCATTGATCCATATGACGTTTGTCGTAGTCTCTCACTACCCCTATGATTATTAACTCCCCTTTGCACATTATCTAAATTCGGGTATGTTGGATTCATAATTAACAACTACTT
Source organism: Trichonephila clavata (assembly GCA_019973975.1). Taxonomy (NCBI): domain Eukaryota; kingdom Metazoa; phylum Arthropoda; class Arachnida; order Araneae; family Nephilidae; genus Trichonephila; species Trichonephila clavata. The sequence goes on along the minus strand of BMAO01019823.1, from coordinate 34,774 downwards.
AATTAATAAACCAATATTATTTATTAATCTTTCTTATTATAGAAATACACAAATATTAATCAAACTTTAAGAACAACAAATTACAGTGGAGTGTGATAAGAATTCAATTATGAACGACGGAACACTAAATGAAACTACGGAGAATAACGCATACAATCAAACTACGCATTTATATCTAATTTATGAAAATAACAGACCTGATATCTTTTTAAGGCAGGATTCTTTAATACTTGATGGATCTAAAGAGCGGCTTCAATCCTTGATATCTTCAGTTCCGTCCGAACCGAATTAATGAACCTTTTTCAATAATCTTCCTACGGCGAACAAACTTCACTAGTTAACCTAACCTCTCAGAATCACCTTCTTAATCAACCTCGTAGTTATCTCCTCTATCAAACCACGTAGTCATCCTCATCTCTTCATTTCATTTCTCCCTTTTATATCTTTTTCGAACTCGCTAAACCCGAAACTATCTTGTTTGCATAAGTCACACTTTTGGCTCTCAGCGGGGATTGGTTAAAATAAATACAATCTTAAAGGAATTGAGAGAAGGTTAGTGAAACGCGTAAGCACCCGTCACACGTTGATTTAAAATAAATCAGAAAGTTTTTCATAATTTTAAGAATATTTTTAGTAACATTAATAGTTTCTTCTTAAAACATATAAATTTCAATTAATTTATTTACTATTGCTACTGATGTTTTTATACCATTTTTATTCCCTTGACTGAAAATTCAACTTAGAAATAACATTGCAGAATTTTTTTTTTTAAATTTCTGTCTTGAAAGCAGTATCTACATTTTGCAATTTTCATTTATACATGTGTTTCATATATTATTCAAGATAACTCATCAATGCTTTTTTTTAAAAATGAATTCTAAGTTAATGCGCTATCAAAAATGCACCCCTGCAAGTACAAATACAGGCAAATAGTTCCTCAATTTTAAAGTTCAAGCCCAGCACCACTAAAGACCCACCGTGTAGGGGCCGATGCACGTTAAATCTGTCGAGAGCTCAAACGTCCTTCCTTTAGTGTGGTAGTTAGGAGATGAGGTGCTATCTCAGGTGTCATCCTCGTCACTTGACCATGGTTCAAAATTACGAGGTCCGTTACCAAAAGCTCTCGTGTAGCTGAACAGTGTGACGTTAATATTCACTCACTCACTCCACAATTTGAATGTTTGACATCTGAGGAATTATATATATACAGATTTTCCCAAAAAATCATGGGAAATTCTGATTGGAATGGGGTTGTACGAAAACACTTTTTAGTTCTAGGGGTTCTACGAAAACACTTTCTAGTTCTAGGGGTTCCACAAAAACTCTTTCAAGTTCAAAGGGTTCCTTGAGTTGAAAAAGTTTGAAGACCACTGCTCTAGAGCCATACATGTTATTTGCGACAGACTTCGTAATTCTAAGCCAAGGGTGGCCAACCCGCGGCCTTGAATAATTTTGCGGCCCTCGAGATTCATTACAAAATATGATTATTTTGTACAATATTTTGTTTTTAATGTAGTGGTTTGTAACAAATATACTTCATAACAGTTTCTATTTTATTACCTTTCTTTTGTTTTAATACATTATTAGAAGTGTGCGGTATTGCAGCGCAGCATCACACTATATTCCTGTAACTCCATCGCGCTGTCTATTGCTAGAATTAGACATATTTGATCCTTGCATTATTATTATAAATTATCTATGCTTGTATAGATGAAAAATAATGAAATCAATAATAATTCATTCCGTTTTAAATTTTCATTCCAATAAATGTTTGTGATGGGTCTAAATATAATATAAAGATATATAATTTTTGTTTGCAACCCGCAGGATTATAATGTTTTTCCGAAGTGGCCTGCAAGGTCATTTGAGTTGGCCATCCCTGTTCTAAGCCAAGATTGGATAGCGAGAATGACACTTGAGTTTACAGTTTCTTTGTATTCTTCATGACCTTTTTTGAGTGAGTGAGTGAGTGAGTGAGTGTAGGGTTTAATGGCGCAAGAGCCGATTTCGGCTAAGCTGCGCCAATCAATTGTTAAAATATTAAAAATCATTAAAAATACTCACATATAAAAGTTCACATAAATAAGCAGCAAACAGATTTTGGTGGGGGATGCCCCACCAAGTCAAATAAGGTTAAAATAATTCAAAGAAAAAAAATATTTTTATATCTAGGTAAAAGTATTTATATAACAAGATTTTGGTGGGGATTACCCCCACCAAGTATGATTGAATAATTTCACTTTCTGTTTTTCGTCGGGGTTAATAATTTCCTTTCAGTTTTTTCTTCACGCTTTCTTGGAGTAATAACGTGTAAAAATTCCTCCTGTCTCCAGCACTCATTTTTCCAGTACTCTTCCGACAAGTGTTTTATTGTATTCTTTTTCGGTGTTTCCACCTCTTCTTCTACGTCATACACAATCATGTCCTCATCTGAGGTGTCCTGAATAGGTGAACTTTTTCTCGGTTTATGGGGTGCCATTTTTATCTCTATTTTTGGTTTTCCAGTGTTAGATATGTTTTTGGTAGGAAGCTTTTTTTTACGACGTTTTGAAACCTGAGATACAGAAGTTGTATCTGTTGATGCTAAGTTATTGGATTCTGAGGTAGCAGCTATGGTACTAGATGTTGTACAGGTGGGAGTTTCAACAACAACAGAAGAGGGTTGAATAGTTGATTTGGAAGAGGATTCAATAGGTGAAAACATATTATTGGTGGTGGAAAGTACAGGTTCCGACACTGTATCTGCTATTGAAGAGGCGGCAGGCAAGAGGTTTGTTTGGGTTGACGATGATGAGGATATTGATGTATTTTGTTTCAAGATGGATGAAGTTGTTTGAAGTAATTTTATAGGTGGACAAATTATTTTTGTTATATTTTCATCCGTTTGTGTGGAATTGCTAACAGTTATGGATTTGGCAGCCTGAGCGTAGGTTTGAGATGGTTGTGGGGCTATTAATTTTCGGGCTTCTGCATATGATATATTTTTATTAGATTTAATGGTTTGTATTTCTTTTTCGATCTTCCATTTAGGGCACAGTTTTGAATCGGAGGAATGAGGCTGTGAACAATTAACGCATTTCTGCTCCAGACTGCAATCTGTGGAAGGATGTCCAACAGTTGCACATCTAGAGCACGTCAATTGCCCACGGCAGGAAGTTTGTGAGTGTCCAAACCTCTGACACTTAAAACAGCGCAGAGGATTCGGAATATATGGACGGATTTTACAATTCAAATAACCAGCTTTAATAGTTTTGGGTAGAGAGGGGCTGCTGAAAGTTAAAATTATATGTTTTGTAGGGATAATTGCAGTATCTTTTTTAATTGTTATTCTCCTGACCTGAACTACACCCTGATTGGAGAATCCATTGAGGATTTCCGAATCAGGTGTGGTCAATAGGTCAGTTTCAGATATGACACCTCGACAAGAGTTGAGAGATTTATGAGGACTTATTGAAACAAGTGAATCTAGAAAAGCTTTCGCGAGAAGAAAAGATTTGGTTTGTATGGCAGAGAGTGTTTCAATTAGTAAATCACCGGATCGTAGACATTTTACTGATTTAGGTTCATCACCTATTCCTATTAAAGCTTTATTAATAGCAAATGGCGATTTTGATATCATACCGTTGTTTGGCAAAGAGATAATTAAAAATCGAGAGCGTACAGCAATTTCGTCAATTGTAATGTTGGGTAAAACAAGGTCTTTACCCGGGCACATCAGAATTGGATCCATAGGCGCGTGAAAAACTTCGTTCTGGCGTGGCTCCACCCACCACGGAGTCCAACAAGGGAGGCAGTGTGCCGGTCAACTGATATTTGTCAGGCTCGACGCTTACCTGGAGTACACCCAGAATATAGTGCTACAGCATCAGGGCGAGGATCCAACGGGTAAACCCGCCACCCCTTATCTGCAGCACTAACCCTAAAGCAATGTCTCTCCGGGGACACCGAAGAGAGGTACCACCAACCGATTGACAGGAGCGGGTTCACTCCTGCCACCCGTCTACAGCGAAGCGTGGGCCAAAGGGTACGCAAAAGGTATCCCCAGGACACCATTTTCCTCCTTACGGGATGCCGCACACGGCAAACATGCGGGTCGGAAAACCAACGGTGTTAGTCGAAAACGAATAAATCAACATAAGCAAAATATTTATATAAAGTGCAGAAAAAAAGACACTAAATTAACGCAATACAAAATGTAAACAAAAATATGTTAATAATGGATAAGTAATCAAATTAAATAAATATATATATAAATTTCAAATAAATTTAATATCATTTAATCTGTGATCTAGACGTGAAAAGAAGAAAAAGAAAAATTGAATGACAGAAAGAGGGTCGAAAAAAGAGAAGGATCACTAGGGTACCCCGGGGTCGTAAATCCCGTGTTTGAGTGAGTGAGTGAATGTAGGGTTTTATGGCGCAAGAGCCGATTTCGGCTAAGCTGCGCCAATCAATCGTTAAAATATTAAAAATCATTAAAAATACTCGCATATAAAAGTTCACATAAATAAGCAGCAAACAGATTTTGGTGGGGGATGCCCCACCAAGTCAAATAGGGTTAAAATTATTCAGAGGAGAAAAAAATATTTTTATATATAGGTAAAAGTTTTAATATAACATGATTTTGGTAGGGATTAACCCCACCAAGTCCGATAAGTATGATTCATATAATTTCAATTTCTGTGTTTCGTCGGGGTTAATAATTTCCTTTCAGTTTTTTCTTCACGCTTTCTTGGAGTAATAACGTGCAAAAATCCCTGCTGTCTCCAGGTCTCATTTTTCCAGTACTCTTCCGACAAGAATTTCATTGTTTCCTTTTTCGGTGTTTCCACCTCTTCTTCTACGTCATACATAATCATGTCCTCATCTGAGGTGTCTTGAATAGGTGAGCTTTTTTTCGGTTTATGGGGTGCCATTTTAATCTCTATTTTTGGTTTTCCAGTGTTAGATATGTTTTTGGTAGGACGCCTTTTTTTACGACGTTTTGAAGCCTGAGATACAGAAGTTGTATCTGTTGATGCTAAGCTATTGGATTCGGAGGTAGTAGCTATGGTACTAGATGTTGTACAGGTGGGAGTTTCAACAACAGAAGAGGGTTTAATAGTTGATTTCGAAGAGGATTCAATAGGTGAAAACATATTATTGGTGGTGGAAAGTACGTTATTAGATAGAGGAATAGGTGGCTGAGATTCTGATGAGGATGTAATAGTAACAAAAGATGTGGATGGTACGAGTTGTACCTGAGTTAATGTCGATGTTTTGGTAACTGCAGGGACTGAGAAAGATATGTTGGCTTCGGAACGGATTTTATTGGTTTTAGCAATTTTAATGGTGGGCAAACTATTTTGGTAATATTCTCATCTGTTTGTGAGGAATTGTTAACAATTATTGTTTTAGCAGCCAGAGCGTAGGTTTGAGATGGTTGTGGGGCTATTAATTTTCGGGCTTCTGGGTAAGATATGTTATTATTTGTTTTGATTTCCTGAATTTGTTTTTCGGTTTTCCACTTAGGGCAGAATTTGGAATCAGCTGTATGGGGTTGAGAGCAATTAATACATTTAGGCTCTAGAGTGCAATCTGTAGAGGAATGCCCTACAGATGCACACCTAGAGCACGTTAGTTGGCCACGGCAGGAAGTTTGTGAATGTCCGAACCTCTGACACTTGAAACAGCGCAGAGGATTCGGAATGTATGGACGGATTTTACAGTTTAAGTAACCAGCTTTTATTGTATTTGGTAGTTTCGGGCTATTGAATGTTAATATTAAATGTTTTGTAGGAATTATTGTACTATGTTTTTTAATTGTAATTCTCCTGACCTGGATAACACCCTGATCAGAAAATCCCTCAAGGATTTCTGCTTCAGGGGTGGTCATCAAGTCAGTTTCAGAAATGACACCTCGACAGGAATTTATAGATTTATGGGGACTGACTGTTAAAGTTGAATCTAGAAATGTTTTGGCTAACAAAAAAGATTTCGCTTGCAGTGAGGATGAAGTTTCTATTAACAAATCACCAGAACGCAATTTTCGAACAGATTTTGGATTTCCACCTATTCCGTGAAGAGCCTTTTGTATGGCAAACGGAGATTTGCGTGACATTTCATTATTAGGTAAAGTTAAAATCAAAAATCGTGCATGTTTAGCAATATCGTCAATGTTTGAGTTGGGTAATACGAGGCCTTTACCCGGGCACGAAATTTCAGGATCCATGAAAGAGAGATGGTATTCATCCTGGTGTGGCTCCACCCACCACGGAGTCCAACAAGGGAGGCAGTGTGCCGGTCATCTGGCAAAAACCAGGCACGGCGCTTACCTGGAGTACACCCAGAATATAGTGCTACAGCATCAGGGCGAGGATCCAACGGGTAAACCCGCCACCCCTTATCTGCAGCACTAACCCTAAAGCAATGTCTCCGATGAGACTTATCACCAGCCGATTGACAGGAGCGGGCTCACTCCTGCCACCCGTCTACAGCGAAGCGTGGGCCAAAGGGTACGCAAAAGGTATCCCCAGGACACCATTTTCCTCCTTACGGGACGCCGCACACGGCAAACATGCGGGTTGACAAACAACGGTGTTAGTAAAACAATACGAATATCGAAAATAAAATCAATAATAAAGGAACCAAATTAATGTATCACAAATTAAAAACAAAACTGTGTTAATAACATATATATAAAGAATAGAATTTAATCACAAAAAAGGAATTTTCGATTTTATAATCATGTATATTTAAATAAGTTTTAATCTGTTGTCTAGAAAGGGAAAGGAGAGAAGAATGAAAGTAATGACGAGAAGGAGGGTCGAAAATAGAGAAGGATCACTAGGGTACCCCGGGATTGTGAAGCCCGTGTTTACCAAAGACACCGGCCCGCGGAGAGCTAGCATACTTGAAAACTCCTTTTAGAGAACATATTTTTTATAGCAAATTAAATTTAGTTTACTGAAGTATTCTAATTTTATGTTGAATAATTATTAGTATGACATCTACATTGATATGGTCATGGGCTAACTACTCATAACATTGTTGTAGGCTTATTGTTATTGTTTTTGTGATAAGTTGGATAAAGAAACACAGAATTGTAATGAGTAAAGACATGTATAATATGAAGAAAATTTAACTTCAGTATATAATAACTAACAAATTATTGAAATGAATCCAATTAACATTTTATACATTTTAAATAAAAACATAACTTATAACAAGCATAATGACATATGAAATACTAATGAGATTTATGTAATTGAGATTTTCCACTGACAATAGTTTGTAGTTGTGGACTAATTTTACTTGTACCAATTATTAAAAGAGATTTAAGATGCTCATCAGTTAATTTAGATCTGTAAACATTTTTTGTGTACTTCATTTTGGAGAAGGTCTTCTCACACAAATAAGTAGTACCAAAAACAGAAAACAGCCCACGAGCAAATTTATGCAAATTATCAAATTGTGTCTGTGGAAGACTCTTATAAAATTCCAACAAAGATGAGTTTTGATATTTGTTTTTAATTATATCACTGCACTGTAGATCAATCATTTCTATTTGAAGTTCCGGAGCTAGGATTTCAATGTCAGTATCAAAAGGATTCTGAAAAATCTTAATTTGATTCGCAATGGCATTAAAGTCCGAGAAACGAGTATCAAAATTTATTTTCAAAGCACTCAAAGTTTCGATTGCAAAATCGATAGGAAACTCAGTCTCAGTGGTGTGGCTGAATATTTCACATGTTTTAAAATGTGAAAAACATTTACTTCGTAGTTGTGATTGAAACAGTATCAATTTCTTCCGGAATGATTTGATATTAGTGTATAAATCAGGAAGATGCTGGTTTTCTCATTTCAATCTCAAATTCAGTTCGTTCACATTTTTTGTCAAATCAACATAGAATGCTAACTTCCACACCCATGCGTTGTTTTGTAATTCAGTAAGAGGGCGATGCTTTGCATTCAAAAAAATTTCGATCACTGCTCGAAGTTCAAAAAAGCGCTGAAGGACTTTCCCACAACTAAGCTAACGTACGGCAGTATGATAAGGTAAGTCATTTTCTCCAATCTCTTTAATAAATTGTCTGAATTGTCGGTGATTCAGCCCAAAAGATCTGATAAAATTAACAGTTGATATGACTGGTTTCAGAACTTCAGACATATCCAAACATTTTCCGCACAAAGACTGTTGATGAATGATACAATGTAAGACTAATGGTTTTGAACCACGGTCATTTTCTACAGCCTTTGACACAAGAGCGACCACTCCTTTATCTTTCCCACTCATGTTTTTGCCTCCATCAGTTGTAATACATTTCAAGTTTTTCCATCGAAGGTTCTTTTGATTAATAGCCATTTCAACTCCTTTAAAAATATTTCTACCAGTAGTTGTGCCATGAATACTATACATATCAAGTTCTTCATGCACTTCATAGCTTTTATCTACTCCTCGAATATAAAGCAACACCTGAGCAGTATCTGACACATCCGTTGACTCATCCAAGGCCAAAAAAAAACACTCAACATGTCCATTTTTGTTGAACAGTTGAGAGGATATATTTTCAGCGATGTTTTCTACCCTTCGAGCCACAGTGTTTGCTGACATACTGACAGTTTTTAATAAATTTACCTTTTCAGGGCACATTTCTTCGGCTACTGCAATTATGCATTCTTTGATCATTTCTCCATCGGTGAATGGTTTTCCACGTTTTGCAATTTCAAGAGCCACACGAAAGCTGGCACGAGTTGCAGCCTCTTGTTCAGTTTTGAGTTTTGTAAATGAAGATTGCTGCGATTTCAATCCGCGCTTCATAGCTTCGAATATTTCTGTCCGCAAACTTACTGTATATTTTGAGTAATTTTGAAAATGTTTTGTTTCATAACGACGTTTAATGTTATATTCCTTGAGAACGGCTATGCTTTCATTGCAAATCAAACATAGCGCCTTGTTACTGGACTCAATTACGAAATACTGAATGTTCCACTGATCTTTGAATTTTCTGCATTCACTATCAATTTTTCGCTTCTTTTCCATACTACTAAATCACACACAAAAGCAACAATTCAAATCAAAATACTGTTACAAAGATGTCTTAAACTTAAACACGCACAAACACGTTTTAAAAGGGTTCGCACTATTTTATTTCACAACAGTGTCATAGGAACTGACTTGTGGTTGCGCCACTAGCCTTCTTATATATTCCAATTACTGCCATCTAGAAGTGAGTGGAAGACACCAGAACTTTCTCGAACCAACCAGATTATTCTGTACGTGCTATTAGCGCCATCTGTTAGCGATAGAAGTTACTACCTATTTCCGCTTGTGTCCACCAGATGTCGTGTCACGTTACTCCTCATGGCTCGTACTCTACGACTAATCTAAAAATTACAGATAATGACAGGAAAATTAATAATATGCAGTGTTGCCGTTTTGCGGACTTTAGTCCGATTTACAGCCTTTTTAAACGTTGCATACTTTTTCGGACTTTTTATTCCATCAGTGGACTATTTCACTTTTTACCACCGGCAACAATGATAATATGGTTTTGGCCCTCGGAACATACTGGAGTAATCAGTATGGCCCTAAGGCTGGAAAGTTTGGAGACGCCTGATTTAGAATCCGATGAATGGGGCTGTGAGCAGTTTATACATTTCGGCTCTAGATTGCAATCTGAGGAAGCATGTCCAACAGATGCACATCTAGAGCACGTTAATTGTCCACGGCAAGAAGTTTGAGAGTAACAGAACCTCTGGCACTTAAAGCAGCGCAGAGGATTCGGTACATAGGGACAGATTTTACAGTTAAAGTAGCCAGCTTTAATGTTTGATGGTAAGTTAGGGCTATTGAAGGTTAGAATTAAATGTTTAGTGGGGAAAAGTGAAGTGTCTTTTTTTATTGTAATTCTTCTGCCCTGATCAGCAAGTTCTTCCAGGATTTCTGTTTCAGAAAACTTACTGTTAGCGGGGAATCTAAAAAGGTTTTCGCCCCATTGGGAAAGATTTACTTTGTAAGGCAGATTTAGTTTCAATCAATAAGTCACCAGATCGTAATTTTTTGATGGATTTTGGCTCTCCACCTATCCCTGTCAAAACTTTTTGAATTATAAACGGAGATTTCTGTGACATTTCATTGTTCGGTAGTGATATAATTAAAAATCGAGAATGTGCAGCAATATTATCAATAGCAATTGTGGGTAAAATAAGGCCTTTACCCAGGCACAGCATATTAGGATCCATAAATGCGAAACAAACTTCATTCTGGCATGCCTCCACCCACCACGGAGTCACACAAGGGAGGCAGTGTGCCGGTCAACTGGCAAACACCACGCACAACGCTTACCTGGAGTACACCCAGAATATAGTACTACAGCATCAGGGCGAGGATCCAACGGGTAAACCCGCCACCCCTTATCTGCAGCACTAACCCTAAAGCAATGTCTCCGATGAGACTTATCACCAGCCGATTGACAGGAGCGGGCTCACTCCTGCCACCCGTCTACAGCGAAGCGTGGGCCAAAGGGAACGCAAAAGGTATCCCCAGAACACCATTTTCCTCCTTACGGGACGCCGCACACGGCAAACATGCCGTTGACAAACAACGGTGTTAGTAAAACAATACGAATATCGAAAATAAAATCAATAATAAAGGAACCAAATTAATGTATCACAAATTAAAAACAAAACTGTGTTAATAACAAATATATATAAAGAATAGAATTTAATCACAAAAAAGAAATTTTCGATTTTATAATCATGTATATTTAAAAAATTTTAATCTGTTGTCTAGACGGGAAAGGAGAGAAAAATGAAAGTAATGACGAGAAGGAGGGTCAAAAATAGAGAAGGATCACTAGGGTATCCCGGGATCGTGAATCTCGTGTTTACCAAAGACAGTAAACCCCTTGGGAAAAGGAAAAGATCACTAGGGTACCTCGGGATTGTGACACCTGTACTCACCTAAAGAAGGTGAGCCCCCTGAGGGGCTGTTCTAATTCAAACGCTGAAGTGAGAACACGAAACAAAATATTTATGTATTCTCTTTTCTTTACATGATTAAAAGTTTTGTTTGAAATTATTAATGCTATAAAACTTCTTTTTGTTTTATTACGTGCTATTTTGAATAAAATATTCATTTATGTGTATAACTTATAGTATAAAATGTGCATTACTTTTAAAAGATTAGTCTTAATTTTTCTCTCTGTCAGTTACATAATATTTTGTGGTTAAAAGAAAAAAGTATATATGTATCCATTTCCTTTTTCTGTGCTTGTATTAATTTTAAACTGTGATTCATCTATGGAAATGTTTTATGCAGAGTAAGCAAAAATAAGATTGGGAGTGAGTGAGTGAGTGAGTGAGTGAGTGAGTGAGTTTTGGGTTTTATGGCGCAAGAGCCAACTTTGGCTATGCTGCGCCAAACATTCGTTAAAATATTAAAATATAGGACGAAATATCTAAAAATAATGAAAACACAGTTTCAATAAAAGTTAAAATTTCAAATCGCATAAAAATTGGTTTCCAATGATTAAAAGTAGAACAATTTTTGGTGAGGGGTTTCCCCTCATCACACATGTCAGATAAGATCTTAAAATAACAGACATCTTAAAAAAACAGATAAATGAAAAGAGTGTAAATAAAAGTTATAAAATTTCTTAATAAAATCTAGACCGTAATTTTAATCGTTTCTGAATCGGTGGGGTGGGGGATTCCCCACCAAATTCAATAAGTATAATTGAGAAAAGGTCATTTTCTATTTTTAGTAGGGGTTAAAAGTAAAAATCCTTTGTGATATGTTTTTCCGTTTTTATACGTGAAGTTAGGATCCGGTTCATATTCCTCCTCCTCTTCCTCCACGTCGTACATAATAGTGTCTTCCTCATCCGTAGTATATTCGACAGGTGCGGACTTTTTGGGTTTATGTGGTGTCATCTTGATTTCTACATTTGGTTTATTATTTTTTTTAGGGGGCCGCTTTTTATTACGAGGTTTTGAAGATTGAGTTGTGGAAGGTATGGTATTGGATTTGGTCGTATCAGTTGAAAGAACAGGACTTGTTTCATTTGTTAAAGGTGTAAACATTGATACTGTGGATGAAGGAGGTGCTTTACTGGATGAGGCAGATGCAACTGAGGTAGATAGACTAGTAGATGTGGTGGGTGACACTGTAGAAATGGGGCATGTCGAAGGAGAAGGTGTTTGTTTGGATGAGGATAATGCGACAGATTCAAGAACACTATTGGACGTGGAGAGAGCATTAGTAAACAAAGGAATAGGTGGCTGAGAATCTGATACGGATGCAATATTAACGGAAGATGTGGATGGTACGAGTTGTACCTGAGTTAATGTAGATGTTTTAGTAACTGCAGGGACTGAGGAAGATATAGTTGGCTTCGGAACGGATTTTATTGGTTTTAGCAATTTTAATGGTGGGCAAACTATTTTGGTAATATTTTCATCTGTTTGTGAGAAATTGTTAACAATTATTGTTTTAGCAGCCTGAGCGTAGGTTTGAGGTGGTTGTGGGGCTATTAATTTTCGGGCTTCTGGGTAAGATATGTTATTATTTGTTTTGATTTCCTGAATTTGTTTTTCGGTTTTCCACTTAGGGCAGAATTTGGAATCAGCTGTATGAGGTTGAGAGCAATTAATACATTTAGGCTCTAGAGAGCAATCTGTAGAGGAATGCCCTACAGATGCACACCTAGAGCACGTTAGTTGGCCACGGCAGGAAGTTTGTGAATGTCCGAACCTCTGACACTTGAAACAGCGCAGAGGATTCGGTACATAAGGACGGATTTTACAGTTTAGGTAACCAGCTTTTATTGTGGAAGGAAGTTTCGGGCTATTGAATGTTAAAATTATATGTTTCGTAGGAATTATTGCAGCATCTTTTTTAATTGTGATTCTCCTGACCTGAATTACACCCTGATTGGAGAATCCATCGAGGATTTCCGAATCGGGGGTGTTCAATAGGTCAGTTTCAGATATGACACCTCGGCAAGTGTTCAGAGATTTATGAGGACTTATTGATACGGGTAAATCTAGAAAAGTTTTTGCGAGAAGAAAAGATTTGGTTTGTACGGCAGAGAGTGTTTCAATTAATAGATCACCGGATCGTAGTCTTTTAATAGATTTAGGTTCACCACCTATTCCTACAAGAGCTTTGTGAATAGCAAAAGGTGATTTAGTCGACATTCCGTTGTTCGGTATAGAAATTAATAAAAATCTCGTATTAACAGAAATCTGATCAATGGTTAGGGTGGGTAAAACAAGGCCTTTACCCGGGCACATCAGCATTGGATCCATAAAAGAAAACGGAAATTCATCCTGGCGTGCCTCCACCCACCACGGAGTCCAACAAGGGAGGCAGTGTGCCGGTCAACTGGCAAACACCAGGCACGGCGCTTACCTGGAGTACACCCAGAATATAGTACTACAGCATCAGGGCGAGGATCCAACGGGTAAACCCGCCACCCCTTATCTGCAGCACTAACCCTACAGCAATGTCTCCGAAGAGACTCATCACCAGCCGATTGACAGGAGCGGGCTCACTCCTGCCACCCGTCTACAGCGAAGCGTGGGCCAAAGGGAACGCAAAAGGTATCCCCAGGACACCATTTTCCTCCTTACGGGATGCCGCACACGGCAAAACATGCGGGTCGGAAAACCAACGGTGTTAGTCGAAAACGAATATCAACATAAGCAAAATAATTAATGAAACTGAAGAAAAAAGACTAAATTAACGCAATACAAAATAAAAACAAAAATATGTTATTAATGGATAAGTAATCAAATTAAATAAATATATAACGCACACATTTACACATACAAGTAAATTTAATATTTTTTAAGCTGTGATCTAGACGTGAAGAGAAGTAAAGGAAAAATTGAATGACAGAAAGAGGGTCGGAAATAGAGAAGGATCACTAGGGTACCCCGGGGTTGTGAATCCCGTGTTTACCAAAGACAGTAAACCCCTTGGGAAAAGGAAAAGATCACTAGGGCACCTCGGGATTGTGACACCCGTACTCACCTAAAGAAGGTGAGCCCCCTGAGGGGATAAGATTGGGAGAAGAGAGACAGTTCAAGGTTGTATGTGTGTGTGCGAAACGTTCATTATGACTCTGAGTTCTATGAAATTGCTTGTTTTTTTTCTTATGGATTAAAGTGTAAACATTTTTTCTTTTTGAATATAAATCAGACATTTGTTTGGTCTAAATAGAACTTTTACTTTTGAGTATGTGATTTTATTGTCCTTAATTGATGTATCAATTATTTCACAAGTGTTTTCAGATCATTTTGATATATATTATTATTATCTAAAACTTTGATATAGCATTTTTACTTTGATTTTTTTTATTAAAAGTGATTTGAACAAATATATTTTATTTTTGGTGATTCATGAAAAATTTTGGAATTGCATTATGTAAGATATTTTCATGTGGCATAATACTGTTTTATTTATAATTCATAAATTTGGTTAAATTTAATTTAAAGTTCAAAGAAATTTGTGATTAATTTTAGTGACATTTCACTATGGCCTATTTAGCAAAAAGTCGCAGGCAAGACCTTCTCGAACTGGCGGAAACGCTAGGTGTATCAATAGATGACACTTTCAAAGTTCTTGACATAAAAGACGCTATAGTAAAAAGTCAGGGTTATGATGCAGATTTTACAAAGGAATGTTTAAATCGAATTATTAGTGATAGAAAAGAGCTCGAATATATGGATGTGACGAATGACAGTATTTAAAATATACCGGTTCTGGGCCAGTGGAGGTATGAGGAGCGCGCGAGAAAGTGGGTAAAAAAAATTTCAGCCCCTACCACGGCTGACTACTAGGAGGGAAGAAGAGATGGAGGAAAGAATGTGTGATAACGATCTTGCGTCCTTATCTGAAAAACATTCTGTGCATGCGTTATGAAATTTTGAAATGCTGTGGATTCATTGAATATACTAATTACTTTACTATTGATTTTTCAATTAATACATTTTAAAAGCAACAAGAGAAAGAGAGAGTTCAATAATATTTTCTAATTTATTTCAGAGCAGACAATAATTGCAAAAAATAAATATTTTTTAGGAGAAGATGAATCATTTCAATCCTTTCTCGTATTGGTAAGGGGTCTTCTCTATCAGTATAATTTGGGGTGGAGGGGGACTTTCAGAACACGCGTATGTTTTTAATGATAGGCGATTCGTATTTTTACTAATTTAAATGAATTAATTAGTTAAAATTAATATGCTGTTCAACTTGATTGTAGGATTGGATGCAAATTTTAGTCTTGATGAGGGGGGGGGGGCAGAATTTTTATTGGAAAAATGGAACTTAATGATAGTCAGAGCTATTTTTCGTTTCAGTAAATGGTTTTCATTATTTTTAAACTAATTTTTTTAAAAATAATATTTAATAGTGGTGCCATCTATGATTGATTTTAATTTCTATCCGCAGACTTAAACTTATATAAATTCATAGGGAAATAACTCCCCTATGCAAATAATCGATACCGTGTCGAAGATAATATGCCATTCTAGTTTTGAGTGAGTGAGTGAGTTTTGGGTTTTATGGCGCAAGAGCCAATTTTGGCTATGCTGCGCCAAACATTTGTTAAAGTATTTAAAAAAAGCCGATGAAATATAAAATATATATTTATATATGTGCATGCCTGCATGCACATACATAAAAATTAAAGTTAAAATAGTTTAAAATTATTTTGTCAAATGAGGTATAAAAATCCAATTTTAAAAATAAAAGCAAACAGATTTTGGTGGGGGGTCTCCCCCACCAAGTCAGACAAGGATAAAACCGATGTATGAAAAAAAGTGATACGATGATGCTTAAAAACAGGACAATCGATTAAAATGTGACGCACTGTGTACAAGACCTTACATGAAGGACATTGAGGAGCATCTTCCCCCAACAACAAATGCCTGTGTGTGAAGCGAGTATGACCAATGCGAAGACGAGTCAACTTGACATCAGTCCTTCGCATTGGCATCACAGGCCATGCTCCAATGACAGGTTTCACAGAGTGCAGTTTGTTATCAAACTGCTGACTCCATGATTCCTGCCATGCTGTAAAAATATGATGCCGGATGACACGCTTCATATCTGATAGCGGAACAGCTAGTGGAAAAAATGTCGTCGCCGACCGAGCCGCACTGTCCGCCTGCTCGTTGCCAATAATCCCTACGTGGCTGGGTAGCCAGCAAAACAATATATCAAAACCCTTGCTATATAGTCGACTAACGATGTCGAGTGCATTACACATTCTAGTTTTGATAACGATGTACAAATACCGGTGAGACTCTTGTTAAGAATCCCCTAACGAATTCTCTTTATAACCGCCAGAGGGCGTCTGAACACTATGTAAGTAGATACTTTTGTTTTTGTTTACACTGACTCTGTACGCAAAACGTAGCTCTCCCAACTTGAAGGTGCCAGGCCTAATAACACTGGATAAATAAATTGTTAAGTTTATTGTTTTCGATGGCTCTTCTTTGATGACTGAAATTTAATTGTCTGAACCATAAATAATAATATTTTTTTATGGTGCCGAAACCCGGGAAGAACCTTTAGATTGAAACTTTTCATTGAACTATGGATAAAACGAATTCTTTGAGTGAACATGAATTTCTGAATTGTGACCGACTTCTTCTAGCAAGTGCAAGGTAAGCAAAGCTTACATTTTTTTTTTAAATTGTAAAAAAGTGTTGATATACTTTGAAAAGTTTCAAAATGTCTACTGATGCATTAGAAAAAATTAAATCTAAACGTAAAATTAAATTACGTAAGTTAACAACAACTTTAGTTAATAAAGTTGAAGTTAAATTAAATTCGGGTGAAGAAAATGATGAATCAGAATTGCATGAGGATTATGAAATAATTTTAGATAGAGCTAAAAATTTAAAAATACTTGATCAGGATATTGAAAATTTAATTTCTGTAGATTCTACGGAAAAAGAAATAACAGCGAGCGAGGAGTATCAGGAAAAATGTTTAAGATTATGTAAACGAATTTCGCGCTATCTTGATAAAAGAACTGAAAGTTTGGGGGAATCAAATAATTCTCTAATTCAAAATGAAAATTTTTCAGCTAGTTATTCAATGAGAAATCAAAATT
Organism: Trichonephila clavata; assembly: GCA_019973975.1. Taxonomy (NCBI): domain Eukaryota; kingdom Metazoa; phylum Arthropoda; class Arachnida; order Araneae; family Nephilidae; genus Trichonephila; species Trichonephila clavata. The sequence continues at coordinate 17,663 of BMAO01019823.1, read as the reverse complement.
CAGTTAAGTTGCCTAAACTTACTATCGAAAAATTCGCTGGTGATCCAAAAAACCGGCAAGATTTTTGGAACAGTTTTGAAAGCTCTATTCATAAAAATGACTCCCTTTCACAAGGGGAAAAATTTGCATACTTAAAATCTCTTTTAATAGGCCAGGCAGCCAATGTAGTTTCTGGGTTTGAACTCACTAGTGATAACTATACAAATTGTGTTAAAAGTTTAAAAGAGCGATTTGGCAAAAGGGATGTAATAATTAATTCTTTCATGAATAAAATTTTGAATTTAGAAAGTGTAAAATATTCCTCAAATGTCCGTGGTTTGAGAAAATTATATGATGAACTTGATGTTTCTGTAAGAAATCTTGATTCCATGAATGTTACTTCGGGTTCTTATGGTCATTTATTAATACCAATACTTCTAAAACTTATCCCTAAGGATCTTGTTTTAGAATTTCCCAGACAGAAAAAAGATGACTGTGAAATTGATGTTTCAGATCTCATAAATTTTTTAAGAAAGGAAATAGAGTGTCGTGAAACTTCTCTTTTAATTACAAATGAAAAATGTAACCTAATATCACGTTATACTCATCAAAAATTTGAGAGTAAAATATTTGTTAGAAATACACCCTCTGCCGCAGCTCTAAATGTTATGCAATGTACATGTATTTTTTGTAATGAATCACATGACTCGCAAAATTGTAAAATGTCTCCACACAAAAAAATCAAAATTCTGAAAAACTTTAATCGTTGCTTTAAATGTTTTAAGTCTTTTCATGTAAGTAAAAAATGCCGTACAAATAAATTTCCATGTTTCAAATGCAATAGCCAAAATCACCATAGCTCAATTTGCTTAGGAAATAAAGATCACAATTATCCAAAGAATAATGAAACTAACCACACTGAAATAAGTACTAACCAAATTGATTCAAATTGTAACTCAAAAAAAGATGAAACATGCAATTCTTCAGTTATTAGTAATTCTCTTTTAGAGCAAAAAAAAAAAAACTATTTTAAAAATGTTTATCTGCAAACATGTACAGCTGAGATTAAATCAGCATTTAATTCTCAAAATGTAAGAATACTTCTTGATTGCGGTAGTTCAAAAACTTTAGTAAGCGAAAATATTGCTAACACTTTAAAATTAAAACCAATTCGCCATGATGCTCTAACTATTTATTCCTTCGGTATGGAAAAGGCGGCGGAGCAAATCTATCCTGTAGTGGAATTTCAATTAAGAAAGAAATCCACTTGTTTTTGTAAGAGGGTCGAAGCTCTTGTGATACCGCGGATATCGGGTGCGCTGGTACGCGGTGTTGACAATTTTGTTGTTGCACAATTTATGTCCCAGCGAAATTTGCAGCTGGCTGACTCTTGTAGGGGGGACGAAACGTCAAGCATAGATGTTTTGTTAGGGTCTGACTTGTTTTGGGAGTGTATTCTTCCCGAACGAATCTCCATCGAAAAGGGGCTTTTTGCCATAAACAGTGTTTTCGGATGGGTGGTTGCAGGTGCTAATTTATTGCGTCACGGGGAACAAAACTTTTCCCAGAATATAGCAATAATGAAAAATGTAGCTGTAATGACCGACTTAAAATTGTTTGGGGAACTAGATTCTATTGGTATAAATAATGAATGTGAATATCTCTCGCTTTCGGATAAAAAATTTATTGATAATTTTGAAAATAATTTGACCTATAGGGGTAATAGATATGAAACTAAATTACCTTAGAAGTCAAATCCTGAAGAATTAGATTGCAATTTTGAAACCGCTAAAAGGCGATTTGATAACTTAAAAATTAAATTAAATAAAAATAAAGATATTTGTGAGGAATATAAAAGAATAATTGATGAACAATTGAAAAACGCTATTGTAGAAGAATGCAGTGATAATTCTTTATTTTCGGGTTATTTTATGCCCCATCAAGCTGTAATTAGACCTGAAAAGGAAACCTCTCGCGTTAGAATTGTAATTGATGCTTCCTCGAAAGGAAAAAATTCAAAATTTCTAAATGATTTATTATTTAGTGGACCTAATCTAATACCAGATTTATTGCATATAATACTTAAATTTCAAAGATATGAAATAGCGTTTTGTGGTGATATTGAGAAGGCGTTACTAGAAGGCAATTAAAAATAGAATTTCTCTATACTCAACCAGCCAGTTCCATTAAAGATGAATCATTTGACGTGATCGTTTATAAAGTTTTTCCCACTACTCGTAAAGAAACAAAGTCCGAAACGTTCTTCATTCCAAGCGGAATGTATCACCGCGCAAAAGACTTATTTAAAGAATTCAAGTTTATATTCTTACAGTTGACAGCAGATTCGCGAGTGAGATTACATGTTCCTGAAAACATTCTTGTTACGTTTGGAGAAAGACTCAAAGATTTGTTGGGATTTGTTCAAAAAACTTTCACTCATGGTGATTATAAATCTGAATACCCTTTAGAGTTACGCGCAGGCATCACAGAAATCTATGTGTATTGTGACATTGTATCTGAGACTCTCGTGGGAGATTCATCAGCATCTATTCTAAAAATTATTCCAGTAGGCAATGAGAACAGTGATCAAATTGTTAAATACTTTACAGTTCCTTTGTACTTTAGAGTTAAGAAGCAGTTTTTTGATGTAATTGAGATTCAAATGCGCACGAGTAGCGGTACTCCCCTTAAATTCATATCGGGTAAAACAAATATGGTGCTCTCTTTCAAGAAGAAAATAATATAAAAACATTCACATTCTCTTGGTGTTCATAGTTAAAAGCAATCATGGCGATGCGCGGTCGCATTTTACAACCTGAACACTGCATTGAATATTATCAGAATCAAATAGGAAAAGGTGATCCATATTTTTCTTCTGATTTCCCCATTCAACGAGGATATGGTTTTTTCAGTAATTTGCGTCGATACGCCTTACCACTGATGATACAAGCGGGGAAATATTTAGGTAAACGCTTATTGACATCTGGTCGCAATACTGTTGAGGAAGTATCACAAGGGAAGTCATTTCGTAACGCGGCAAGAGATCAATTGCGCCAATCTGGGCGAGAAATAACAACAGATATTCTCCGAAAATTAAAGGGAGGGGGAATCCGAAAAGGTATTAAAAGGAAAAAACCGGAGCGAAAAAAACACTCGAAGAGAAGAAAATTGAATTCAACAGACATATTTTCAACTCTTTAAAGGCTAAAATGGAGAAATGTTACTGTACGAAGTCTGAACTCGATTTATTTGTACCTGAAAAAATTCAGTTAGCAATAAATCATAGTAGTTTTGTAGAAATACATTCAGTTGCTTCCATTTCGGACAGCAATACAATCGAGTTTCAAATAACAGGATTAGGAGACGCATATTTTGATTTGACGCATACCTTTTTAAACGTTCAAGCAAAGATTCTAAAATCGGATGGATCAGCTTTCACAGCAAACGATAAATGTGGACCTATCAACTATCTTTTGAATACTATGTTCTCCGAATGTCACATCTCACTAAATGATCGCCAAATTTCTTCTGAAAGTAACTATGCTTATAAAGCATACATTCAAAGCACTTTGTTTCACTCAGAAGCATCACAAAAGAACTTTCTGCGCGCGGGTTTGTTCTACAAGGATACTGTTGAGGAATTTGATGATACAGATCTAACAGCTACTGGAAAGAATTTGGGTTTAAAAGAACGGTTGGACCATGTTAAAGAAGGCAAGATATTTGATATGTGCGGAATTCTTCACACAGACTTAGGAACACAACCTCGTCTCCTAATTAGTGGAACGACGATAAGGGTGCGTTTGTTAAAAGCAAAAGACGAATTTACTCTTCTAGCTAAAAGTGGAAATTATCGACTTCAGATTGAAAATATAAGTCTCTTCATCAGAAAGTGCGATGTTTCGAGCTCAATTTTGGTTGGACATGAAAAGGCATTAGAACAGTCATTAGTTCAGATGCCTTTCACGAGAATCGAAACAAAAATTTTCACTCTGAGTTCTGGACTTAAAAGTGTTTTAATTCCAAACGCTGTAAACGGAATTTTGCCTTCACGAATGATACTAGGCTTAGTGTCAAACTCTGCATTTAACGGAGACTTCCAAAAAAATCCTTTCAATTTCAAGAATTATAATCTGAGTTATATTTCCTTATCAGAGAATGGAGTTCAGATCCCAATGTCAGCTTACACTCCTTCTTATAAAAATAATTTGTTTGCACGGAATTATTTAAGTCTGTTCACGGATCTTGCTCAAAATAACACGAATGTAACACGTGAGGAATACAAAAACAACACATGTTTGTATGTTTTTGATCTTACACAAGATTTTTCTGCAAGTGATCCATTTATGAATGTAGCTCGAAGCGGGGACATATCAGTTCATTTAAAATTTGATGAAGACCTTCTGGAAACACTCACATTATTAGTTTATATGGAAATGCAATCACTTATTGAAATCGATGAAAGCAGAAACATATTCACTGACTATTAAAATATTAAGCATTATGGACACTCAAATATTGTTAAGATTAGCACATAGTGATTATAAAATTAAGAGAACCTTTTGTGGAGTGTTTGCAAGTGATATCCTTCCTGAAAGGCGAGGTCATTACCAGTCATTTATCGTGAATACAGATTCATCTATGAATACAGGTCAACATTGGCAAGCTATGTATTTTGATAACAATCAAACTTGTATCTTCTTTTGTTCTTACGGAACCTATCCAATAGGGAAGATTAAAAAATTCATAGATCAAAATTCTGCCCGACTTGAATGGAATTCCAAAGTTTTACAACATCCCAGAACTACGTTATGTGGACTTTTTTGTTTGTATTTTCTCTGGCATACACATCGTGGATTACCTATTTTTAAATTAACAGAAACAAATGTTTGTGAAAATGAACGTATCGTGACACGTTTCCTGCATACACAATTTAAATTAGCAAATCATTCAACTATTAAATCTTCCAATCAGTATTGTCAATCGTTTCAAAGTGCGACAATAAAAAATAAAGATGAATTATTTAGACACTCAGAAATACATTCTGCAATGATTTCTGGAAACATCGATAAAATTACTGAAAGTTTAAAATATTTCAAGAAGAAAGATTCGCTGCCAGCAGTCGTAGTATGAACAAAATATCAGAATCAAAACAGTATTTACAGATTCTGATCAACGCTAGCCATGGAGAAGTTTGGATATATAATCACAGATCCATTTTGTGAGCGTGAATACTTTTATATTCACAACGTGCTTTTATGGATATTGTGAGTTGCATAGAAAGTGTTCACATTCATCGAAATACTGATGAGCCTTTAAAAATAGTCTATTTCAAAATTTTGACTAACTCTGAAATAGTACGATTTCTTCATGAAGAACAAACAGAAAAGAAGCGATTTGGTTTGTGTCAGTTAACAAGATGCATTCCTACCGAGAAATTCAGAGTGTATTCATCACTCAAGGTTTTATTTGAAAATATTCTAGAGCCAGTGCTAGCATCGAAGCAAATATCCAGGAGCGATGTTCCTGATTCTCCTAATTTTGAAGCGAAGTTTGCTTATTTTCATGTGTTAAGCGACGACGAAATAATATTTCATTTACACTGTATTTAATGTATGCTTTTTTATAATGAGTCTTATGTAATGTATGCTGTGTAGAACATCTGATTAAATGTAACAAAAAAGTGAATTGTAATTGAAAAGGAAAACAATAAAAATTATTAGAAATGTTACAAAATGTTTGTCTTATTTTTGTTTCTTATTTTACATGTATAAGAACTGTCCTCTAAAATCCATTTTTTCAATATTAGACTCATAAATTAAACATATTTTCTTTTATTACAATTTATTTATACATATAGTGATGCTAGCAATACTTCTCAAAAAAATTTTTAATCATTCTCAACACGTATAAAAGAAGTTTAAGTGAGTAGAGAAATTAATTTTTTCATATCCCTAATCGGATTGTTTTTTGTTATTTTAATTTTTATACTTTGTATCTTTCAAAAAGATCCTTGAAGTGTAAGAAGTTTAGCCTCGAGAGGGTGTTATGTTTTTTCTACCACACTTAAACTCTTTGCTCTTTACTCCCTTTATAATATTCATAATCGGATTGTTTCTTCGCTATTTTAATTGTTGCACTGCATCTCTTCAAAAAAATCCTCTTAACCAAGGATCCTTGAAAGAGGTTATAAATTCTTATCTCCCACTTAACCCTCCTGACTATATCTCCGTAAATGGACTGATTATTAGAATTTAACCTTTGAAAGTTAAAGACTTCTCCTACGACAACTCCTACTTAATGACAACTCCTACGTAATAATTTAAATAATTTACGTCTTATCGAGTTCAAAAACCATTTATAGAAACTACTTTTAACAAATGGCCTTCATCATGTTGGGTTTAAATACTCAGGATACATTCACACTCACATATCGAGAAAAACTGTTTGCCTGCACGAAGGAAGCCTAAAGTTAGAGGTAAGAAATACTCTGCGCAATTTTATCTCATACATTGTTTTAAGTTAGATGAAGTGTAAAAAGATATTTATATACTGTTAAAAATTTTCTTTAGGAATTAGTCGACAGAGAACTCTGACTTACAAAGATTATTTGATACTCCTTTTCACCAATGTCTTTATCAAGTAAGATATTTAACTAACTACATTCTATATTCATAAATTTACGTTAAAGAAAATAATTACTAATTAAAGTATAGGTAAAATATTTTTTTTTCTCTTCATTTATAGTTCTTGAAGGTACTTCTAAAAAAAGGAAGCTTGATATTTCTGAAAATGAAAAGAGTAAGTCCAGCTATTAAATAAATATTTATAATAATTAGATAAATTTTTAAAATAAATGCATGCATTAACTAAATTTAATATATTTTATATTTTTAATTTTGGTCGGATTTTCTAAGCTACAGAATTGCTAAAGAATAATTAAGCAAATTGTTACTTCTTAACCATATTTTCAAGACAAATACTTAAGAACTAAGTACATTTGTCTATTTTAGTTTAACAAATTATAACTCATAAAATAAAATAACTAATGAAAACGCTGATTAAGAGAAAACTAAAAAAAATGCATTTATAATTTAAAAAAATTGTATTTTATTTTTTGGTATCCACTTTATTTATTTTAACTTGCCTTCCAGATTCCATAAAACATAAACCGGCGAAAAAAAGATTGGTAAGATCCGAAAGTGAATCCGATGTTGGTAAGTAAACCTTATATTGAATTATTTTGCTTATTTAATATTCTTACAAAGTGTATTTTAATATTATATTTTGAATCTAAGTAACATTTTTTAATTTTCCTTTTTTTTTTTTTTTTTTTTTTTTCTTTTCTGATGCATGAAGTGTTTTTGGAACGTTTTAAAAAATGCATGCATGTTAAATCTTTCATATGAAATTTTATATTTTGAATTATCTTTATTTTCAGAATCAATAAATGATGATGATAGAAATAGCCTCTTCGGCAGCAAAAAAAATAGAAGACCTTGGAGCCTTGAAGCAAACTCTCCCAGAGCAATAGAAAGCTTTGGAGCATCAAAAGAAGAAGAAAAATATGACTATGTCATAAGCAAGGACTTGAGACTTGCAGAAGAGATACCCCCGCTCTCCGTATACATAGGTAGTGGGTTCGCTGCAGAAATAAAATCTTTTCGTAAGTCCTTCTATATAAGCTTTTCAAAAAAAGAAATTGATTCTTCTCGGAAAAAATTTATAAACATCCCCCTTGGGGAATTAAAAAATGTTGTAGAAGGAATAAATTTGTTAGAAAAACATGTAAAAAAATATTCAAAGTGAAGAAGTTTTTATATTGTTTATATATATATATATATGTGTGTGTAATGACTTCTTCTAAGTCTCCTTAACTGTACCCCGTGAAATTATTTTCTAGTTCTTTCGATTCTGACTGTTATAATCTTAATCTAATTGTACGACCGCGTAATCTTAATCTTAATTTAATTGGTCCCGCTCATTTGCAGCCAATCACGACTCTTGTTACAAAAGAGTCGTACGACCTTCACCGCCACTATAAAAGCTCTGAACACATGGTTACGCGCGCTTTGAATTTATTGATTTTTTTGTTTAGTCAGGAAACACTCTGTACTCACCATGCCTGATATGGATGTAGATCCTCCGGACCGACAAACCTCATGTTGTAAAAGATATGAACTTTATTCCACAATTGAAACAGAAGGAATTCTGGTCGCAAATTTCAACGAAGTTATCAACGTGCCCGACACGCCACAAAATCACCAGATGAAAGAAATAGTCAAGAAACAGATAAGGGAGCACCAGCAAGGTAAGGATGCTGCTTTAGCTGAGCTTGATACTATTCCCCCATGTAATACCCCTGACTGCTTTTATTGCAGTAATACTAAATTGCACTTTATTTCTCCCTCCCCAATGCAAGAGGAACCACTAATAATTGACGAAAAACCCCCAATTAAAAATGATAAGAGCGAATCGGCTGAGATTTCTCTCCCGAAACGCAAACCCAAAAAAAAGAGGAAAAAAGCTAAGGATGTTACGGACGACTTTGTCTTCCCTAAAAGAACAGCCAGACCTGCCTCTCCCAACGCCACTGAACCTATAGCCATTACAAACAGCTTTTCGGATCTAGAATCCGATGTCGAAGATGAACAGCAACAGAAAGATTTACCCCAGGAACCCCCCACCCCTAATCCCATTTCACCCATTTTTCTTAAAATCAAAACCACTGTACGAGAACAACTTAAAGCTATTTATTCCAAATTCCCAGAAATTACAAATAAACCATCCGGTGAATTTCTTAGATTAATTGCAAATAATAGTGACGAATACCACAGCCTCACTCAATTTCTAGAACAAAACAAGGAATACGAATTTATAGTCACTAAACCTAAAATCAATAAACCAATAAAAATTGTCATCAAAGGACTCCCCATATTCTCCAAGACTCACGAGATCCAAGAGGATCTCGAAGAAGACGGATTCACAATAGACACTGTAATACAACTTATTTCCAAAAAAAAAACAAAGCCCCTCTCCCATTTTTTCAAGTGGTTTTTTTCATCATTCATTTTCCCAGGAATGCAAATAATCTGAGAATTTTTGACACAACCAAGGTGGGATTTATGCAAGTTAGAGTAGAGGGTTACCTCATTAGAGGAGTTACCCAATGATTTAACTGTAATAAATTCTACCACACGGCAGCCAATTGCCACCTAAAACCAAGATGTCTCAAATGCGGTTTAGAGCACCAGACTAGGAATTGCACCATCAAAGAACGACAGGAAAATCCACTTTGCATTAACTGCAACGAACGCGGCCATACGGCCTCCTACACTAAATGTCCCAAGTTCCCCCAACCCAAAAAAGGCACTACTTTAAATAACCCAAACAGAAACAAAAACTTCGAAAGTAACACAATAACACCAGGAGTTTCCTTCGCTAACGTCGTTAGCGAAAAAAAAACCCCTCCCCCCACCCCCTGTACCGAAAAAATTCAAATAAACTATACCAAAGACAAAGTCGACAGTGAGCCCTGTGCTGATGGCAACATTTCTGATCTAATTCAAGTTTTTGAATTAGTTCAAGTTATTTCAAGAATATTAAAAAGATCCCCCGAAATTTTAACTCTATTACCCAAACTAAAACAAGCAGAAAAGGATAATAATGCAGCGTATGTTCTTGTCGAAGCTCTGCTTGACAAGAATTAATTCTCATTTTTTACTTCACTATTTTCTAAACCTACATCCTCATTTTATTTTTCGATTAAATTAATTATTTTTTATTAATCTTTAATATACCTTAATTCCAAGCATTTTTTGAAAAAAAGTCCAATATCCCTCTTTTTTCTCATCAAGCTCAATGCAGTATCCAATCCCATTGCTTCCAACCTAGCCCAGACTCCTCTCACCCCATTAGTCCACTTCTCTGAAGCCACGCCTCCATCTTCATTCCAATCTACAACTCCAAGCTAACAACATCGCCAGATAGAGGGCGGAGGGACCTGGCGGTCCCAGTCCCTAGATTCAACATTATGCCATTACGCGCGCTTTTTTCGCTTCTACGCTTTTTGTCATCATGTAGTCTGCCGCATCTAGTGTTTGTGTATTTTGTGTGTCTATTTGTGATTACGTACATCTATGTGTCGTCCTTGTCTTGCTCAAATGTTTTCAAGATGAATAATAAAAAGTTTAATTAACCACAAGAATGCCATTGCAAGCTCCATTCAAAAAATCCATCATTACTACATCGTCTTATTACAATAGTCGGTAGGATCAAATAACCTGCTGGGAACGCGGGAAATATCGTAAAAATCCATCGTGAAAATTCTACAAAAATGGAACGAATAGAGTCCTCGAAAGGGTATTCCCCTTTTCGCCTGATAACAAGTACGGGAAAATTCCCGTTACTTCTGTGTTTCAGCTTCATTCGTCAAATCTCAAATTTGGTGTACAAAAAATGGCCATCATCCATCTGTTTCTTTTTCAAATTTTAAGATAATTAATAATGAATATTTTCTGTTGTTTTATTTCACTTTAAATTTATTTTAAGTATTATTTATTTGGCATATTTTTAATAGCATTGCAATGCTTGTTTTAAGTTTGATAAAACAATATTTAGTTAAGTAAGAAATTTAAGTTTTTTTCCATGTTTGATATTTGAATATTGATTATGACGAATATTAGTAATTGCAAAATTTTGATTTGTGTTGAAATTTTATCATACTTGATTTTGAACATTGATTATTAATAACTGCAAATTTTTGATTTGTGTTGATTTTTAATTTTATATTTTTGGTATTTTTGTTTTGTACTTCAAAATTTTTAAGAATTATCTAAAATTTTAATTTTTATATGATTTTCAGATCGGGCTTTAAAATGGAAACTAATAATCAACCCAATTTAGCTGTAAATAGTAATACGAATCAAAAATTCCCAGTGAACCCTTTTTAATTGCATTTGACCCCGAAAATGGAATGAGAATAGAAGCGTGGTTAGAGTATTTTAATAATGCATGCAAAATTAATAATAAAGACAATGATTGGAAAATGCTTAATATCTCTAAATACCTTAAAGATTCTGCTCTAACCCATTATATTAATTCTTGCCTTAATATTTCTAATTTTGATGATCTGTGCAATATCCTTATTGAAAATTTCTTAAAACCTAACATAGTAAATTTGTCAGATTTTTCTCAACACCAGCTAAGAAATAATTTAGATGAATATTTTCACCAGAAACTAAATTGTGGTAGACAATTAGGTCTATCTCCCCAACTCATTTTGGAAGGACTGACTGATGGAAAAAATGCCCATCAATATTAAACAATTAATAACCATTAACCCTCCCACCTCACCTACAGAATGGCTCAAGGTAGCTACCCGCCTAATGAAAATACAAGCAACTAAACCAGAACCAAATAGTTATAGACCAACACAAAATGCTTGCAGACCTCCAAATAACTCTATTAGACCAAATTTTCAAAATTTTAACAGAATGCGTCCCCAACATCTCCCAAATCATCAGGCTCACAATTTTGTCAATCGAGGATTTAGACCCAACCACCACACACATTTTCAAAATGGAATGCCACCAACACCATGTAGTTTTTGTACTCGACAAGGCATTCTCAATGCTTACCATTGGAAGCAGCAATGTCCATTTAAGCAAACCGAGAATTAAGACAAACCCCATGTAATTGTGACTCATCGTTGGCTACTAACACTGCTTCTCAGAGCTCGGGGAACCCTGTTAGTAATCAACAAATCCCAAACCAGAGACAACAACCTTCTACTGAGGCCCCTGGCCCAGCATATTTACAATTAAAAATGTCCGGACACGTCTCACCATTGCCAAGCCTAGCTAACTTCAACAATTTACCTTTTACAGGAAAAAATAATGTAAATATTGTTATTGACACTGGATCCACCTTATCTTTAATTTCTGCAGATATTGTAAATAAACTTAAACTAACAAAACAAAGAACTAGGCCTATATATATTAATCAAGCCCATGGCAATTTTCAATTAAATCAACTATGCAAAACTTTCCTAAGAATAGGACAAATTGAACGAAATATAAATCTGTATATTATTAATAGTAGTTTACCTTATATTATTCTAGGACTACCAGAGTGTAGCCAATATAAATTTATGATTGATTGTGAACATAACCAATTGTTACAAAATGGACAAATTATTGTAAATAACTCTAACAAAATCAACAAACAAATGTCTTTACACATACAGGAAAATGTAAAACCTAAACCTAATCAGGAAGATTTAGTCAGTACCTCAGAGGAAATTTTTTCACCTCTGATTGTCAAAGAACTATCTCCTAACCTGGTGCAACTTATTTCAGAATACTCCCATGTTTTTTCAAAAAATAAATATGATGTAGGTAAAATAAGAATGGAACCCCCTAGAATTAATTTAACTTCAGATCTCCCAATTTCTCAGAGAGCATGCAGAACATCAGCTACTTCAGAAGCTGAGATTAATAAACAAATTCAAAATTTACTAGCTGCAGGTTTAATTAAGGAATCAACTAGTTGTCATTCTTCCCCTGTTACTTTGGCTTATAAAAGAGATGAAAAACAAAAAACAAGACTATGCATTGACTACAGAAAACTGAATGCAATTTGTAAAACAGATGCAGAACACTTACCTCGAATTGCTCCCTGCTAGATAAATTAAATAATGCTAAAATTTTTTCTACTCTTGACCTTGCAAGTGGTTACTGGCACATTCCAATTCACAATAAAGATAAAGAAAAATTAGCTTTTATTACAACTGAAGGTTTATATGAATTTCAAGTTCTCCCTTTTGGTTTTCGAAATGCCTCTGCAATTTTTAATCGCATTATTCGTAAAATTCTAACTAAACATAAATGTTCAAATTTTGCTTGTCACTATTTTGATGATATAGTAATTTTTTCAAATTCTTTAGAGGAGCACTATGCTCATTTAAGAAAAGTATTCAAAATTTGTGAGGAGGAAAACATTAAACTAAAATTCTCAAAATGTGTTTTTGCAAAAAATAAAATAAATTTTTTAGGCTATGAAATTAAAGAAGGTTGCATTACACCAGATAATCAAAATATTGAAACTATTAAAAAATTACAGCCCCCTAAAAATGTAGAACAACTTCAAAGTTTTCTTGGTTCTGTAAATGTTTATAACAAATTCATTGATTCATATGCTAAAATTAGAGAACCTTTAAATCAACTCTTAAAGAAAGATAAACAATGGAATTAAACTGCTGAATGTCAAACAGCCTTTGAATTGTTAAAAAATAAATTAGCAACTAAACCTGTATTACAATTATATGATCCTAAATTACCTCTTCATGTGTTCTGTGATGCTTCTCAAAGTGCAATTGGTGCAGTTTTAAAACAGCCAGATAATTCTGGTACTCTTTACCCAATATCTTATCATTCTAGAACTTTACGTGACTATGAAAAAAATTATTGTATCACAGAATTGGAATGTTTGGCCATAGTAGATGCTCTTGATAAGTTTTATTATTATTTACATGGTAAAAAATTCAGAATCCACACTGATCATGCTGCTCTTGCTTGGCTTAAAAATGTGAAAAATTTAAGGGGTAGGTTATTTCGTTGGTCTTTAAAATTAAGCATGTTTGATTATGAAGTAAAATATTTAATGGGACTAATAATGTTGAAGCTGACATGTTGTCGAGACATCCTATTGCTCAATATATCCAGCACTCTGTACATTTACTTGAATTAGATGAGATAAAAACATATCAAAATTTAGACAATGTAATTGGTCCTAAATATAAGAAAGTTGATGATGTCATTGTCCTTAAAAAGAAAATCTGTTTAAAATTGTTGTACCTTTTTCATTAAGAAGAAAAATTTTGCAAAATGCTCATGAACAATTTGGACACCCAGGTACTCAAAAAATGATAAATTTAATTACTCCTCAATACTACTGGTCTCATATTAACTTAGATATTTCAAAATTTGTTAAACATTGTGATGTATGTCAATTAAGTAAGAAGAAAAGGCAAAAAAGATTTGGCCTTTTACAGGCTGTACCTCCCACAGATCAACCTTTTGAGTGTATCTCTGTTGATGGATTTAATTATTATAATTCTACTAAAAAATTTCTCCACTTAATAATAGATCATGCAACTCGCTATGTTTGGGCTTTTCCTTCCAAAAGTGAAACAACAGAAACCTATGCAAATTGTTTGAAACAACTTTTCCAAATTCAAATACCCAGTAAATTGTTAACTGATAGAAATGGTGCTTTTACCTCATCTAGATTTAAACGCTTTCTAAGAAATTATAGTGTGAAACATTTATTAACTACTTCTCATCATCCTCAGACAAATGGAAAATGTGAACGTGTTAATCAGTCTATTGTAACGAAATTAAGATGTAAAGTAAATTCTTCTCCTACCAAAATTCCATGGACTAAACTTTTAGAACAAGTAATTATGAATATAATTTAACACCTCACTCAGTCAGAAAATTCCCTCCTGCATATTTGTTCTTTGGCAGTATACCATATACACCTCATTAGCTCAAAATCAATTTTACCCTCCAGTTGAAGAAGCCAGAAAATTAGCAAAAGAAAACACTATTAAATATCATGAGAAAAACAAAATTAAATATGATGCTCGTTTCATTGATTCTCCCTTTGAACCTGGTGACATTGTAATGTATGAAGAATTTAATTATCCAAATCGTAGAAAATTATCCCCAGTTTTTTCCGGCCCCTATGAAATAGTACAAAAATTGTCAGATGTAAATTATGAAATAACCAAACCCAATGCTTTAACCAAAAAACCTACTGAAATTGTTCACGTGTCAAAATTGAGAACTTATTATCCTCCTGAAGAATTAAAAATTAAGTCACGAATGATAATCATTTTAATAACCAAAAAATTCACACACAGCTACACAAAACCAGACCATTGTCCTTTTACCCCTCTTAGGTGGACCCCCTTCTTTCCACTCTTAGGATAATTTTTCTTTTTTTTTAAAAAAATGTTGTTGTGAAATATCACAATGAGAAATGAATACAGATCTTATAAATGTGCGAAACATGGGTCCACCTTCCAATCCAGTTCAAATTCTTTCCTGTTTACATCTCAGTATTCTGTTTCAGAGAAGTGTGTACTCTGGATGGAAACAGGGAAGAGTTTGAATTAAATTCCCCTTCCTTAATAGTCTAATACACTGGATTATTAAGTTACTTTTAGACAAAGTCTATTATTTTATTTTGAAACAAACTTAGATGATCCTTTGATGTTTGTCCTTGATGTATTTTATACTACAATTATGTTTTTGAATCTATTTTGTTTACATTCCATTTCAAGGGTTTATTTTTTTTATTTTTGAATATAGTGTACTTTTATGATGCAACGTTATAGTGGTAACCAGTATTACTTCAACCACTCAAGAAAAAGTGAACATTTTGAACTTTGATACAATTTGAACTTCCATGCATTTTGAACTTTGCTACATTTTGAATTTTATTACATTTCTGAATTAATACACTTTGAATTTTAATACATTTTGAAGGTTATTTATGGGTACCCATATTTTACAGTTATA
This sequence comes from Trichonephila clavata, assembly GCA_019973975.1. NCBI lineage: Eukaryota > Metazoa > Arthropoda > Arachnida > Araneae > Nephilidae > Trichonephila > Trichonephila clavata. The sequence continues at coordinate 2,097 of BMAO01019823.1, read as the reverse complement.
TTAGTGTATATTTGTTATCATATTTTATTTCTGTGTTGGAGTTTTTATGTCTGCTGGTTGGTGTGAAGGAAAATTTTTAATAATAATATTTAATTTAAAATTTAATATCTCTGTAAGGTACTTGTGTGTGTCAAGGGCCCTGGCGCATACACGCGTCTTACGGAGGGGGGAAAAATGTAATGACTTCTTCTAATTCTCCTTAACTGTACCCCGTGAAATTATTTTCTAGTTCTTTCGCCTCTGACTGTTATAATCTTAATCTAATTGTACGACCGCGTAATCTTAATCTTAATCTAATTGCTCCCGCTCATTTGCAGCCAATCACGACTCCTGTTATAAAAGAGTCGTACGACCTTCACCGCCACTATAAAAGCTCTGAACACACGGTTACGCGCGCTTTTTCGCTTCTTCGCTTTTGTCATCATGTAGTCTGCCGCATCTAGTGTTTGTGTATTGTGTGTCTTTGTGATTACGTACATCTATGTGTCGTCCTTGTCTTGCTCAAATGTTTCAAGATGAATAATAAAAAGTTTAATTAACCACAAGAATGCCATTGCAAGCTCCATTAAAAAAATCCATCAAACATCGTCATCATATATAATAATATCTTGCTACATCTATAATTGTTATATAATATATATATATATATACTATATATATTATATTATATATATCTGTGTGTATGTGTTGCTAATCTATAAATATGTTATTGCATAAAATGAATTATATAGAGAGATATAGATAGCTAGAAGAATTTATTCAGACTTACTTTGTTCTAGTTTTATTCAGTTTCATTTAATTAAAATTTATGTAATAAAAATGTTTTACTTAAAGTCTCAAGCATTTAGAAATTTCGTTAATTCATATCGGAAAAAACCTATCTGAAACTGTTGATCCTATAAGCGCATTAAATGATTCAAAAAATGAAATTTTGTAATGTATTAAAAGAAAGGAATGTTAGATTAAGATTTTTTATTTCTCTTCATATTACTTTTTCGAAAAGAAAAGATGATGAGTTAATTATCATAGTTTTTATTTTAACTCAAATACAGAAAGATTGTTATCAATACATGAACTCGATGAGAAAATCAATTACTTCAATTACAAAAATTTTGAAAAAAATTTAGGATTTTTTTAAATTTTGGGTCTGGGTGGTCAGTAAAAAGCATCGATTTTATTGAATTACATGTAGGATATTATAATGAAATAAGAGGCGGATGTAAGCAGATTAATTTACCACAAATTTTAAAAAATAAAAAATCTTTGCTCAATGTCCGGTGTGAAAATAATATGTGCTTTCTATATTCGGTTTTGGCAGGGCTTTTCCTCAAAAATACAATAAATCATTAGAATCAACATACAAAAATATTTAAAATATCTATCATTTAATTTTTTAAACGTTTCCTGTTAAAGTGAGTGATATAGCAAAATTTGAAAAAGAAATCAAATTACAATAAATGTTTTTGGTTATGAAAAGGAAGTTTTTCCTATACATAGAAGTAAGCTGAATATTTATAAAGAAATAAATCTCTTACTTTATAAAAATCATTATTATCTAATAAAAATTTTAATAAACTGCTACACACTCAACGTGGTATACATAAATTTTGTAAGAATTGTTTAACAGGATTTGCCCGTCAAAGTTCATTGGATGCTCATATGAAAAGTGTTTACATAATGAACCTCAAAAAAATTACATTACCTAATTCTTTCCAGAAAATGTTTTTTCACAAATTTTGTGTGTATGCCGACATTGAAAAGTTTTACCTGAAAAAGTTTTTTTTCTGCTGAGCCCTATAATGATGAGTCCTTTTCCATGCAAACTGAAATACATCGTCCTGCGGCATACTCTATCTTACTTATTGATGACAGAAAAACATAGTTTACCACAAGTTTTACACCGGTACAGATGTCATTTCAAATTTAGTATTAAGTTTACAAACTATTTCCGAAGCAGTTTTAAAATATATGGAGATAAATATTACCCATGAAAAAAAACGAGATAATATCTAGAATAAATGTCATCTATGTGGAAATTTGTTTTCAAAAGGATGTATTTAAGGTAAGAAATCATGATCATTTTACTGGAAAACTATT
>BMAO01019822.1:0-78279 GCA_019973975.1 Trichonephila clavata | reverse complement strand
AAAAAAAAATTGATTAGTATTTATAAAAAGGTAAACATTTCTTTAATAAATATTAATTCATTTGATCTAGAAAACATATTAAAAGATCCATGTTTAACATAGAGTCAAAGCTTCTTACTTTTTAAATCCCATAAAATAATTTTACCTCCAGCTGCGAGATGTAGAAAATAGTAATATTGCCTAAAGAAAATGGATACTGCTATCAATGCTTACAGAAATATTGTGTGGAGAAAAATTAGAAGTGTTAAAAAAAACTAGAAATACTGTGAAAGGGCCGATTGTACTTAGCAACAACTATAATAATTCGCTTAAACTATTATTTAGAATCCATAAAAATTTATAGATATTTCAAAGATAAATGTGAAAATACTATTAAGTATCAATTTATTATAGATAAATGCTTACGTTTCATTTCTTTTTTAAAGTTATAATATATTATTGGTTATTTGAATAGTCAGTAATTTGATATCACTTAAAAATTTGATTAAAACTTTAAGTAGAATTTATAAATCAAAATAACACAGGAACAAACATTTAAATTATGAATACGATTTCAAGTAAATAATTTAATAGCTGTTTTTACTTCAATAATCGTGTTGTTTAATTGATTCGAGTTATATGTTTCATCGTATTTCTGTCATGTTAAAAAATGAGACCCCTTCATATTAAATTTAATAATTAAAAAACTCATTTCAAATATTTTTTATTTATATTACCTGGCATTTTAAATGAATGATAGCACAATATTATGCATAGTGAAATTAATTCATTTTTTCCAGATAAAATCACTCATTCGAATAAACACTTCGTTGCATAGATCTAATAGACAGCATATATTGATTAAATTATTCAACTTTCTTTTCTTAAAACATTTCACGAATCTCTTAAAATTAAACGTAAGCTTTTCACATATTTTACTTTCGTGAACTTTCATGGTTTAGAGCTTTTAAGTTTAATTAAAGTAAATAATATAATGATCCAAAATGGCTCTCTTTATCCCGAGTTATCCCTGTACAGCAGTAGTTTGCGAGCATTGATTCATCCCGATGACCCTGATATATACGTTACATTGCTGTGCTATCTTGATGAAACCCTTTACCGTGTTCACATCGTTTACAGTTCCACAGTTTTTAGGGAAAAAATCAAGATGGGAATGTAAAAAATGGATCTTTAGAGACATAGCATCCTGGGTTATGAAATTTTACAGGAGTTCTTTCACCAACTGTTAATAGTTCTCATTCTTTTTGCTGTCTAAAAATCCTTATACCACACTTATCTTTGAGACCTAAATATAGTTGAATTGATTTACCTTGAGTTGTAAGACAAAAAACAGCGAATATTACTTGAATCGTGCATTATTGCCTGTTCTTTGTTCTACTGATGCTCTAGGTTAGATTTAAAACACACCTGAAGAAAGGTGGCGCGGTTACACGCCTTTCGTTGAAATAAAAATCATTCCTGAGGCAAGAGCTTTCATCTACCTACTCAAATGAACCTTAAAAAGATTATACACAGAAAGTAGAGATGAGTAAGCTATTTATGAATAGCGAGTTCTGATTCTTAAAAACAAGAGCTAATCTGAAGTTTTTATGATGGTTTTCGTGTTTAGCAGACCAAAATACTTCATAATAAACTATTTTTGAGCCCGAAACAATTTTGATGTTGCCTAGTGTAATTAGCACCGAATAAATAATATTAACAAATAAATACATTGCTACAAAGCACAAGAATTCATACATTTATTTTTTCTCATAAATAATACTTTCTCATTATTATTTTCTTCATTTATTAGAACTGAAATTATTGTTACTTTTGCTTGGAATTATTTTACATACTAAAAATGTAGAAAACGTCTATTTTAAAAGATACGTCTATTAAAAAAAAAGGTCAAATGCGATTGGGGAGGGGAGGGGGCTGGAACTCTTCTCTTTTTATGTCCCATTAACTACTTCAAATAATGTGTTATGTTAAATTTTAAACTTATTTCTATATATTAATTGTTATTATGAATTGCTATACGCACACAATTTTTTTTGCCTTTACCTATTTATTGTACCTTTTGATTTGGTAAAATTGTTATCTTCTATAATCATAATCTAAAAATATTAATACAAATAGTTAAATAAATTTGTATCTTGTAAAACACGTACTATACATCGAAATGAAGTTCAAAAAGGATTCTTAGTTGCTGATGATTTTGTTCGAGATTTTCTTGTTAAAAAATTGCACGAGCATTGCGGAATCAGTGTGTGATAGTGAAGTGACAGTCAAAGTGAAATAGAATGTAAACATTGCTGATACGAAATTTAGTTTGCTTTGCAGTAAGATTAAAGAAACAATTTGTAAATTCCTTTCTGAGCACCACCCGTTATAAAGGAGAGTCCTCGCATAGATTAATTCACAGTTGCTAACTATATAACATAAAAAATAATAATTTGCAGACAACTTGAATCTAAATTTGCAAGGTTTGTGTAATTGTAAAGAATACAAGTGTTAAGTACATTTTTCGTTTCTACGCAAATCTGTATCTGGTGTTCACGAATTAACCCTTGTTTCTCCCATTCTAGGTGATGCTTATAATCAGAGGTCACCAAAGGGGTGGTCCGTGAGAAAATTTCGTTGGTCCCCAGAAAAATGTAGAATTTTCTTACTCGCTACTTTAATTTATGTTTTAAGATGCATTGAAACATAATTCATAAAAATACTTGACAAGTTAAAAAGACACTACTTCATAGATAATGCCTCGGTAAGGACAACTTAAGGATGTGTTCACACTACGAAGTAAAATGGATGCGTTTCAAAAGAAAATATTACTGTGGCAAACCCGGTTGGTTGAAGACGATCTGAAAATGTTTTATACACGAAAAAGGATGTTAACCAGCAAGTAGTAACCCTTGTTGTAAGGCATTTGGAATCACTTACAGAATATTTTGCTCGTTATTACCCAAATAAGGAAGATCTCAGACATAAAAAAAGGAAAAAAGATCCGTTTGCCGCGAAAATTCAGGATAATAATTTAAGCATGCATCTAAACGAAAGCCTCATCGACCTATCGTCACACGAGACTCTCAAATTTGAATTTCATTCATTCTTATCGAATTCTCAGTTTTGGCTTTCTTTAAAAAGTGAATACCCTTTTCTTTGTGAACAGGCGATGGAAATTCTGATTCAATTCTCTACAACTTACACTGCTGGCCACCGTAAATGCAACAGTCTGAAGGAAGCGCGCAAATAACATGAAATATACAACATGCATTAGCGGAGGTGAGATATGCAAATGATTAGAATTTCAGCGCAGACACACATCACGCACGCCTGTGGTGCCACCAATAAGAGCTATTTAAGGCTTGGAGATTTCGACGATTTCAAGTTCGGCAATTGTGTTTTTCTTGTGGTTTTTTTCAAAAAACGATCAGTTATGTCTCGTAGAAAACAGCGATCAGCTTTTGATCAAGTATCCGAGTTCGACAGAGGAAGGATAGTGGCCTACCGAGATTGTGGATTATCTTTCAGGGAAATCGGTAGTCGTGTTGGACGAAACCAAGCAACTGTAATGCAGATATGTGAGCGTTGGATACAGGAGGGTACGACGGACCTACTTGGTCGATCGCATCCTCCTCACTGCACCACTTCACGTGAGGACAGGCAAATTGTGCGCATGGCAGTAACGGATCGCTCAGTCACATCACGAACCATAGCACAGCACATTGAGTCGGTAACGCAACATTTAGTGTATGCGCATACCATACGACGCCGTTTTCAGCAAAGTGGTCTGTCCGCAAGACGTCCATTGCTTGGTCTACCCTTGACGCAGAACCACAGACGCCTCCGCCGCCAATGGTGCGATGAAAGAAGGATGTGGGAGGCAGAATGGAATGAAGTTGTCTTTACTGACGAGTCACGCATCTGTCTGCAACACCATGGTGGTCGGATTCGAGTCTGGAGACACCATGGAGAGAGGATGCTGAACAGCAGCGTTATGCACCGCCACACTGGTCCTGTACCGGGTATTATGGTATGGGGCGGTATTGGATATCACTCTCGCACTCCTCTAGTACGCATTGCCGGTACTTTAAACTGACAGCGCTACATCTCCGATGTGTTCGAGCCAGTTGTCCTTCCTTACCTTCAGGGCTTGGCCATAGCCATATTTCAACAGGACAATGCGCGGCCAGACGTGACACGCATTGCCCAAAGTTTCTTCGTGAATCACCAGATTGAATTGCTTCCCTGGTCGGCTAGGTCTCCGGATCTTTCGCCGATAGAAAACATGTGGACCATGGTTGCTCAACGATTGACCCAGATTACACCCCCAGCTGCCACACCAGATCTACTTTGGCAACGTGTGGAAGCTGCTTGGTCTGTTGTACCCCAAGAACACATCCAAAGTCTCTTTGAATCAATGCCGAGGCGTGTGGCAGCGGTGATCTTCATCAATGGCGGCTACTCTGGCTACTGATTCTGGCAGGAACCACACTTCACAGAAGTCTATAAATTTAATCATTTGATATTTGGTCAACATGTTATCTACAAAGTTAATTTTGTTGTGCTATCTCTTGTCTTTCTTGGTGTTGTATTTACGGTGGCCAGCAGTGTAATGTATGTAAAAAGGCCTTTTCATTTGTCACTGCCATCAAAACACGGAATTGATCTCAGCTACAAATAAATGCATTTTTTCGTCTTGCAGTGATCACATTGAATCCAAATATCCATAATCTTATTTCAAGCAAGCAAGAACATTCATCACACTAGGAATGCAAAATGCTAAGAGTTTGATATACTTAAACAATTTTTTAATTGTTTTTTTAACAGTTTTTGTTTATTTTGTTCATTTTATTATGGTTTATTAATAAAGCTTTCATAATTTTGTCAGAAATAATAGTTTCATGTTATTAACTATGTACATTTTATGTGTTCTTAGATCACAATTTTTTATAAATATATTTAGCACTTAATAAACCCTATTAGCCGTTCGTGGGATTTAAGTTATGAATTTACTGGTCCATGAGGTCAAAAAGTTTGGCGACCACTGCTCTTGATCATAACAGTGGGGGTGAGGTGTCAATTCTGAACTACAGACGAGAACGTAGCCTTTCTTTAGAAAGATTTGAAAATATTCATGTGCCATTAAATATTTCATAGTTTAATTGCATTAAGGGGACACAAGATGTATCAATAAACATTAATTGCTGAATTTAACTAAAATACTGTTCATCTAATTTATTTTGTATTTTGATTACATTAAAATTGATAACTAAGCATTAGCTAAGATCTAAGGTAAGACTGTTTGAATCAAGGTATAATATAAAGTCATAAGTACTTTGCAAACTCTTTGATCTGTTGATCACCTATCGTCTTCAATATATAACAAAGAGAAACTGTTTACACTAGTGAATTGAAATTAAAAACTAGAATACGAACAAATAACTTTTGAAATAAAAGATTAAAGCTTTCTTGAAATGTTTAAGTGTCTGAGTGGAAGCAAACTGAAAAAAAAAAAAGAGTTTGGCATTTTAGTTCAAAGGCATGCATTCAAAGGCTTTCGAAACAATTCAATTAATACCATTAAAAATATGTCAGACTTATTTTAATCACATTAAATTCCGCAAGAGATGTTGAAAGTGCACATTTAATAGTCTGAAGTATTTTTTTAATGGGAAATATTTCTTCAATTACACATTGAAACAGTAAAAGGGCAAAGAATATTCTTATAAGTTTCCCATAATAAAGTGTTTTGACCTAAAGTGGTGTAATTAAATCTTTGCGGCGTATTTCTCCCAGAAGTATTAAAATTAAAATGCGTATGAAGGATAAAAAATAATAATAAATTTCTTATGGCTTGTCTTCTTTTTAATTTAACACATTTCTAATTAACCTAAATTTTGAAAAAAAATGCACCTTTATGAGATTTAATTTAAAAAGATACAGAAGTTTCTATTTTTGCAGGTTGCAAAGCATTGGACAAAAATTAAAATTTAACAAATGACTCGACAAATTGATATAAAAAATAATGGGAATGGATGCTTAGAAATTTTTAATTTTATTTCATAGATAACTAGCTGGTATACCCGTTCACTACCTTGGTGAATTGAAAATTTAAACAATACAGATTGAAGGATAAAATAAGTTTATAATGAGTTAATTTTACGTAAATTGCAAATTAAACAAAAAAATTTTTTTTTACATATCTCAGCACAAAAAAACCCCCCATATTTGTTAGATTTTAAGTCTACAGATCTAATAGCTAATAAAAAGAATTTTTTTTATTTATAACACTCTGTAACTATCTTGTGGGTCAATTTTTGAAAGCACTTTCCTAAACTGATCTCTACTCAACAAAAGTAACACATTGTAGCAAATTTTGCATAATGAACGTTTAAAATAGTGTAAATAACTTATATCTGGATGTGTAATACGTTAATACACTATCTGGCCAAAAGTATCCGGACACCCAGTGGTATGCACTTAGAGCGTCCTGAGGCACATATTAATATGATGTTGGTCCCCCTTTTGCATGGATGAAAGCCTGCACACGTTTGGGAAGACTTACCACCAATTTTTGAAAGGTGACCATAGGAATTGCCTTCCAGGCGTCCATCACAGCTGAAGTGAGTGCTTGCATTGAGGATGGTTGATTTGGCTGGCTACGTAATCTGCGCTCTAATTCGTCCCAAAGGTGTTCTATGGGATTTAGATCGGGGCTCTGAGAAGGCCAGTCCAGTCTTTGAACACCCATTTCGTCAAACCCCGTCTGTTCAAGCCTCAATGTGTGAATGGAGCCGTTATCCTGCTGGAAGAGAGAAATGGGCCTTCCCCGAAATATTGCCATAGAGTTGGGAGTGCAGCATTGTCCAGAATGTCCACATACATCTCAGAGTTCATGTTTCCAATCACAGGAACTAACGGACCCAGGCCAAACCACGAGAAACACCGCCACACCATTATACTTCCACCACCAAACTTAACAGTCGGCACAATGCAGTCACTAAAGAAACGTTCGCCGGGTCCAGACGCGTCCATCCGACTGCCAGACTGTAAAGCGAGATTCATCACTCCAAAAAACAGTTTTCCACATGTCCACAGTCCAAAGACGGTGAGCTCTACACCATTGCAATCGATGCTTTACATTCCGTGGAATGATGTTTGGCTTGTGAGCGGCTGCACGACCATGGAATCCCAAGAATTTTAACTCTCGATGGACAGTTCTGCTGCTAACACTAATTCCTGATGAACTTTGGAACTCTTGAGAAATTTCCACCAACGAGGACTTGCGATTTTGTTTCACTACCCTTTTCAGAGTTCTGCGTCTGCGTTCACCAAGTATTTTTGGCCTACCGGTTCGTTTTTCTGCCGTTTCACTGCCTCGACGTTTCCACTTCCCAATTACATCACTCACAGTGGATTTAGGCTTCTGTAGAATGTCTCACGAACTGATTTCCCACAAAGGTGGCATCTCACTATACAGCCACGATCAAACTCACTAAGCTCCTTTGACTTACTCATTGTCTCACAAACGCATAAATACCATCTGACAAACCACTACCAACACTTTTATAGCTTTCAATTACGTATCAAATTGCGTCACTCGCCAGAACCACTTTTTTAAGGAGTGTCCGGATATTTTTGGCTAGATAGTGTATTACTTTCTGTTGTATTTATTGTAATTGTAATATTCACACATAATTTCTTACATTATAATGGCGATTCAATGGAAACATAGAGAAATGTTGGTGATAGAGCTAAGTTGGCATCATTTTTGGCGACCACGATGGCAGCTTGGCGATTGATTGAACGATGCAGAAGTTGCTTTGCTGTAGCGCCAACTGTGGGGAGTTGCAACAAAGAGGAAAGCACAAAAACCTTCTCCACAATAAATACATATACGTGCCAATTTTAAATGTGATCGGTTGAACGGTGATGGAGTGAAGAGATTTCATATATACAAACATCCATTTATATACAGATTAACATTAAAGGAGAACCTATCCACACACAAACCAAATTTCTCTGTGCTTTGCGATTATGTTGGCAACTTGGCGATTGATTGAACTGTGCAGAAGTTGATGTTTTGTAGCCTCACCTGGTGGGGAGCTGCAACAAAGAGGATAGCCCAAAAACCTTCTCCAAAAAAATACATGCCAATTTTCATTGTGATCGGTTGAACGGTGTTGGAGTGAAGCGAGTTTTTATATGCAAACATCCATTTTTATATCTATAGATTATTTAAGCATTGATTTTTGACAAGTTAAAATATTATTTACTATTTACTTCATATATTAATTACTATTATATACTAATTATTATTACTTTTACTTCAGATACTAATAATACAGTACTAACTCTCTTACATAAATTTCTATTTATAGTAAAATGAAATTTTTAAAATTTACTTTGAAATATTCTTTTATTTTTAGAGAATGAAAAAAAAAATAAGAAATGAAAAGCTAAGTAAAAGGTTTCTATGATTTTCTGTGTCCAAAAATAGACTTAAATGCAAAAATAAAGATGCTATATATAAAACATCTTGTTGCATTAGTTTTCTATTTTAACATATTTAATCAAAATTAAAATGTGTGTAAATGTAACGTTCTTTTTTCTTTTTAAGATTTTATAAATATTTCAAATTGCATCACGAAAGAAATTTCAGTTATTGGTATCATTGTACGTCATAAATTGAAAGCAATATATTTAACATGTTCATTTTCAACATGTTTTATGTATAAATCGATTAAAAAATGTTTAAAATTAAATCAAATTTATTTTATTTAAAACTTAATTTTTTGATTTTCTTAACTATCTAATTATGTAGTTATTTAAAACAATTAACAAACATACTTTTTTGACTTTTTCCATTTGCATGCCACTCAGGTGTATATTATAATTTTTTTCAATTTTTTATTCTAAAAGTACATTTATAATTACATAAAATTAGAAAATTATGCCGGACTTTTAAGAAAATAGAGCCCTAATTTTGAGAATATATGTACTTTGTAATTTATTTTTCCCACGTATAAAGTCGAGGACATGTTTACTTTTATTATAAAATCCCTTGAAAGTTTTAAAAATATTTTACTTTTTGTGCAATTAGGCTTATAATTGCATATGGTTACAATATTCTTACGCGTATGATATAATAATAAATCAATAGTATTATATAGCATTAAACGCATGAAGTAATTTCAAATTGATAATTGAAAAAATTAATATTTAGTCTAAAATTAAAAAAGCAATATTCAACACCAAACTTTTACAAATAATATACGAAGCCTAACTAATATTAATCTTTACCAAATTGCAGAACTCTTTATCGATATAGGGTAACGTCTTTATTATTATACCATGTTCCTCACGCATAAGATTATCAATGTCATGACTTGCTTTATTGCTTTTGACGCTAACACGAACCTCAAGCAAGAATAAGTCCAAAATTATGCCGAGAGCACCCCAAAATTGCTCCCTGAAGCATCTCAAGATGAAGTGATCTACTAAGTTCATCACCTTCCCCATAACATTAAATACAACGAGAATGGTAACATCAGCATAAAAAATTGTTTTTATTTTATTTCGTGATCCTTTTCCTAGAAACTCTTATGTAAGAATCGCTGGGAATTTGGTTATCACTGATTGTAAATCGTAATATTGAACGGCAAAAATAAGCTTTAAGGTGATGATTATGTAATTTTCCCCTAATATTTTTAAAGAAAATATTTATTTGTATTTAATGTTCTTGTTTTAGGTATCCAACTACTTGCGGCAACATTTTTTTTTTTTGTGATGTTTAGAATTATTTAGTACATTTTATGAAAAATACGCTTACATTAAGAAGATAAAAGAAATTATTGTTACCAAAATGGAAAAAAATTGGTAAACATTTACAAATAATCACATAAACGGGGCCCGTTCTGCACAAAGTTTATGAACAATTTTTCAATTTTGATGTGTTGCTTTGCTGTTCTTTTTTGATAAAAAATAAATAAGAATAAATAAAAATTCAAAAAATAAGAGGTATTTGAATTTTTACAAAATCTAGAGCCCTTTGCCCTATTTATTATATATGAAATTGCTTAAAAAACAGTAAATTATATCCACATAGGGGACCATACATTTTTGTAATGAAACAGTGATTGATAAATCTGAAGGTTAAAACACCTTTACTATTATACAGAACATACATAATAAATTTCAGTTAATTATTTTCTAAACTTTTTAAGCAATTGCTGTCCCCTTTTGAGCATTTTAAGACAAACATATTTCCAGTAAAACGCACTTTAAAATATAAACATCTTACTTAAAGTGGTGGCATCTGCTTTTACTAAAACACTTGTAGTTCTTGTCGTAGTTAACGGAAAATAATAAACTTGGTACAAGTTTTATAGTCTAAAAATAAAATCCTAGAAATAATATATTTTTAAAGACTTTAATTTTATAGACTATCATAAGATAGTCTATAAAATATAATCATAAAATTGGCAATTTTTGGGCAAAATTTACAATTTTAGAATAGTTGAGTAACTTAAACAAACGAAAAGTAAGTACTTTATGAAGGCAGAGAGCATTTACCACATGAAAAAAAATTAATCAATACAATGTATATAGTAATTTACTTAATCAGTACAAATCAGAAAAAATAATTTATGAAGATATGCAGCTTTTTATAATGAAAATTAAGTTAACATTGGAATAACTGGCTACTTTTTTTTAAAGAAATGTGTAATGTCTTTTGACTTCCTTACTGTTCTTTGTGTTTTTTTGCTTCATCAGGAAACAAGATAAGTATTAAATTTTGTATCTGTTACTTTTAAATAATATATATTTTAAGCAAATTATTTTTTGGTAATAGCATAATATTATGTTATTTTTTTACTTTCGCTAATTTTTAAATTGGAGCAGATAGAAAAATGATATTTAATTAAAGATATATTTCCTCCATAATCTATTTCTAAAAGTAGAAATGTCATAAGAAAAATAGTCTATGTGGTCTATGTTGCTCTTTATCATATGCAACACATCTAGCATTCTCGCGAATGTCTGCGTGAGTCTGGGCAACTTATCGGAAGTCTGCGCAAAATATGTAAAAATGCTGTACCTCGTACAATTCCAGTTAGTCTTGGTCGAGTTGATACTTCTGTAGCTACCGAATCTACCTAGAATGTGCATTTTATAATTTGCCCTTTAGTTGTAATTATGGCATTAAGTATTTACGGCAGTAGATTAACAAAAATATGGATAAGTGTTTAAGTCGTAAGCGAACATTCGACGATAATAAAGCATCAACAAGTGCACAGACGAGCATAGTTTGGAAAATTAAATCAAGTAAGTATTCTAAAATATTTAAATTTTCGATTTACTACTACTAAAGGAAATGGAGAAAAGCCCCTGTGTGTATTAATTGTTCAAAAATATATTGGTAGCAGACAGTATGAAATTTAATATACTTAAAAGACCTTTGGAAATGCTTCAAGGTCAGTACATTAACAAAACTCGAGAGTTCTTAGAATTAAAATTAAGATCATATGAAAAACAAAAACCATTTTTAAAAAAAAAAAACATTGTCAGTGAATGACAAAGCTTTACTTACTTTTTGCAACGTATCATACAAAATATCAGACGTATAAAAACCTCACACTATTGGGGCTACAGTTGATTTTGCCAAAGAGTTGCAGTCCACAGACTTCAAATCTTAGACAAAATTAACTGTAATTTTAAGCCTCACAGAAATAATGTTAAATAATGAAAAATAATGTAAAATTCCAATGAAGAATAATTATGTTATTTTTAATATTTAAAGCGAGAAGACTTCAAAATTTTTTAATCCGGGAGCAGGCGGCCACTGGATACTAACGTTAATGGTCGCGCGGGGTGACTTCGTCATCTCAATAATTTTTTTTATAATTATTTTTATTTTACACGATAAAAATCAAAATTCTAGTGAAATATTTAATTATTAAAATGAAAACTAACCCACTTTCAAAGACTTTTCAATTTTCATTTGAGGAAAAATCCAATAAAACTGAGCAAAAATGTTTTTAATGTGTGAGACCTTAATAAAGGACGCAAAGCAAAGTCACATTTCGCTAACATTACAGGAATATCATTTTCAGGCATTTACAGTTTCATTCTTCCTTTCATGTTCATCGCTTTTTCTAAGATTTTGTAAACGTTTGCCACTCCCAAAATAGACGGAGATATGTGACAAATACATTTTTGTTCCTCTGAAGACTGTCATATAGGAAGATTGTTAAGAATAGTTGACTCCTTTCGCCGTCCAGAGATGGCGCCACGAACTGAACTTCGTTTTCTGGAAGCAGGTGTGATTTCGGCGGGAAAATGACATTCGATTCGGATTATTCGGTTGTAATGGTCGCTGTTCTTGTGATTATGTGTTGTGAAATGTTTTTCTTTTATCGTACATGTAAAGGCATGAGTGTGTGTGTGAAGCAAATATATACATGAAAAGTCGACTTGTGAAATCATTGGTGTTATTCATTAATAATCTTCATTTATATATCTTTCATTCAGCTTTATAAGAAATACTTCCACACTTTATACGCCCAGCATGGAAAATGGCGGTAAGTCAAAATACATTCATTATACAACTCATAATTGCACTCTACATGAAATTCAAAATCTAAAGTCTCATTCTCATTCATAACATGTGGTCCGTCGAATCGCGGAGTTATTGATGTGATTTATTCTTTGTTATTTTAATTATTCGTTTCATACTCGATATTCTTATTCTAGTGCATTTATTCTGATACGAATTCTTGAAGTATTCTTATACATTCTGATTGATATTATTTATTATTTGATTCTAGACTTATTCTTTTGTTCTATTTTGTATAAATATTTTTTGATAGTTGTGTATTTGCATTGTGTAGGCATTTGTTATTATTGGTATAGTTGTGTATTTTGTGTAGAATTAAAAAATTTCATTCATAAATCATGGCTCCAAAACAGTCGAAAAATAGTGGTAAATTTGATTTAATTATAAAAGAATTAAAAGTTTTTGAAAGTAGAATAAATGAATGCGATGATAATAAATCACGCATACGTGTTTTAAAAACCCAAGTGTTGCAATACGAAACTAGATTAACTGAAATATTCGGTGAATTGTCAACGCATGAAAGTGATGAATCATTTGACATTTATATGAAATATAAAGATATACTATTCAATTGGGTTGTTGACCTTGAACAAAAATATGAGGTTGAGGAAGTAAATAATAGTATTCATGTAAAGTCTTCAGTAGTTAATCTACCAAAACTTGAAGTTCCGCATTTTTATGGAAATTGCGAGAACTGGATTTCATTCAAAGAGTTATTTAAGTCTTCTATTCTAGATAACAAATCAATAAGTGATCTTGAAAAATTGCAATATCTGCAGGCTTCTGTTCGCGGGGATGCAGCCAAATTTATTCGGGGTTTTGCAATTACTGTGGACAATCTTAAGAACTGTTGGGATATACTGTGCAGTCGGTATGAAAACAAACGACAATTAGCTCTTAGCCAAATAAATAAGCTATTTAGTATTAAGATATCCAGGGCAAATACTTCAAAATTGCTTTTGGAAATAATAGATATTTGCAATGAAGTCATTCGAAATTTGAAAACGTTAGATTTAGAAGCAAATTCATTAACAGAGTTGATCATAATAAATTTTCTCATTTCAAAAGTGGATGCATGTATTAGTCAACGGTGGGAATTATCTTTGGAAAATAATAAAATTCCCACTCTTGAGGAATTTAGAGTTTTCATTGAAAGAGAAGCTCGTGGTCTGAATGAGTTAAAATTTGTAAAACCTGACATTAAGAAAGGTAATGTTAAACCATTAAATTCATTTAACAAATCAAATGTAAATACTACTGTTGTCAAACGTAACCAAGTAAAATCAGGGGTAAAATTAGATGTTGGTCAAAGTAACAATTGCATTCTATGTTGTCAAAGCCATGCCTTATTCAAATGTCCAACTTTTAATTCTATGAATGTAAATGAAAGATGGCAAGTGGTACGGAACAATAATTTATGTACCAATTGTTTGATGAGTAACCACAGGCTTGACACATGTAGAATAGGATTCTCTTGTAAAAACTGTTCTGAAAGACACCATACATTATTACACAGATATTCAGTCAGTCCTTCAGCAGATACTCAAGCAAATTCTGCTGTGACAGTGTCTAACAATTGCACACAATTGACAGAAGGTCACGTATTGTTGTCCACAGCATTAATAAATGTTAAATCTAAACATGGTCAACAAATAACTTGCCGTGCTTTGATAGACAATGCTTCTCAAAATTCTTTGATTTCCAAGCAATGTGCTGATCGCTTAAAATTGCCATTAAAACACACCAATAAAAAATTATTAGGTGTAAATGAAACATTTGCTGAAACTTCGTTATATTCGACAAACTTGGAATTTTTTTCTTGTGTTTCCTCTGATAAATTTCAAGTAAAAGCTTTGTTAGTCTCGAAAGTCACTTCAGCTATGCCAAACTTTCCAATTAAATATCATGAGTGGCCTCATATCAAAGATCTAACTCTTGCTGATCCAACGTTTTATATTGAAAATGAAATAGACATTCTTCTAGGTGCTGATGTTTTTATGACAATAATTTCAGGGACTCCTATAATGGGACCCAAAGGTACCCCATCAGCATTGCCAACAAAATTAGGTCATTTATTGTCAGGTACCATAAATACACCATATAATCAAAATTCATCCCTAATCTGTCACACCCTTTTAAACATAGACCATTCTTTGAAACAATTTTGGGAACTTGAATCTGTTCCTAAGGAAATTCCGTCAAAGGATGAGGATGAGCTATGCGAGTCTATATTCGTAAATTCTCATATTCGTAATGCTGATGGTAGATATATTCTAAAACTGCCATTTAGAGATGATTCAAGTCTTGGAGATAGTAAGGAGGGTGCATTAAAAGGATTCTATTCTCTTGAAAGAAAACTTCGCTCTAATAATCAATTAAAGGAACAATACACAGAATTTATGGAGGAATACCAAAACCTTGGTCACATGACGCCTCTCGCATCAGATGTAAAATCTCCACATTATTTCTTACCACATCATGGTGTGATTAATGATAATAGTTCCACAACCAAATTAAGGGTGGTGTTTGACGGCTCATTCAAAAGAACAAATGGAAATTCTTTGAATGACATTCTGCTGACTGGCAAAAAACTACAGTCAGACATTTTTCTAACTTTACTTAAATTCAGATTCTTCCCAATTGCTTTTTCAGCTGACATTGCAAAAATGTATAGACAGATATTAATATCACAAGATGATGTATGCTTTCAACAAATATTTTGGAGGAAGTCTCCAGAGGAACCATTAGGGATTTTCAAATTAAATACAGTTACCTATGGTACATCTTGTGCCCCATTTCTTGCCATCCGAACTTTGAAACAATTATGTGAGGATGAAAAACATCGTTTTCCACAGGCAGCTAAGCTCGCAAAAGATCATTTCTATGTTGACGATTTGTTAGCCGGTGCTGACTCATTGGACTCGGCTAGGAAAATTGTTCACGAACTGCAAAATTTAATGTCAGCCGGTGGATTTGAGCTGCGAAAATGGTCATGCACTCATCCAGAAGTCTTGTCAGACTTGCCAAACAGTCTAAAGACAAATATTTCCTCACATTCATTTGATGATGAGTCCACCCAGAAAATTCTTGGCTTATTCTGGGATCTAAACGAGGATTCCTTTAAAGTAAGAGCAGTCTTACCAGACCAGGTATCCACAAAGAGACAGATGCTATCAATCATCGCACGCATCTTTGATCCTCTGGGGTTTGTCTCTCCCTCAACTATAATTTTAAAGATTATTCTTCAAGACCTGTGGAAGGCAGGGCTTGACTGGGATGATGAGATATCATCAGACATTCTTAATAGATGGAATCGGTTTCAAGCAGAAATTTCATGCCTCAAACAAATAAAAGTTACCAGATATGTTCAAACACTAAATGCTAAACACTGTGAAATTCATAGGTTCTGTGACGCCTCCTCAAAGGCATATTCAGCCGTAATATACTTACGTGTTGTTTCTGATTCGCCACACTTATTCTTAATGGTTTCAAAAACTCGTGTGGCACCTGTACAAACAATATCATTACCTAAATTAGAGCTTTGTGGTGCTCTGCTTCTGGCTGAACTTCTAGATACATTTAAGCGATCTCTTAACATCACTCACGATACTTATTTATGGTGTGACTCAACAATCACACTGAGTTGGATAAATAATCCACCTGTAAAAGGAAATCAATTTGTGCAACACAGGGTTGGAAAAATTCACACACTAACCTCAAAAGAATCTTGGCATCACATTCCGGAGAAATTAAACCCGGCAGATTGGGCAACAAGAGGCCTCTACCCGAAACAACTTCTTGAAAATTCAGAGTGGGTAGCTGGTCCAAAATTGGCTTCATGATTTCCATCCTTCTTCCAATTCATTTCTTCCTTTCTCTGAACAGCCAGTTCCACTTGTTCCTATTGATCAGTCTGAATCATTAAGTGACTCTGTTGTTCTTTCAACTGGTGTTGATAATTCTCTTAGTTTCTTGGATAAGTTTTCCTAGTACATGAAAGTAATTAGGACTGTTGCATGGATATTCAGATTCTACCATAATTCCAAATCAGTGTCCAAAGTTACTGGGCCTTTATATACACATGAATTAGAAACCTCAATCAAAAAGGTAGTCAAATTGTTACAAAATGGAGAATACCATACAGAACTTAATCTCTTGAAATGTAACAAGCCTCTTCCCAAATCTAGCAAACTTCAGTCTTTGAATGTATTCCTTGACTCTGAGGGAATTCTTCGTGTCGGAGGACGTCTTCGTCTCCAACAAACTCTTAAATTTGAACAAAAGCATCCTATGCTCATACCAAAAAATAATCACTTTACAAGTCTAATCATTAGACATTTTCATAGGGTCAATTTCCATGCTGGGCAGGAACTAGTTTTATCCCTCATTCGTCAGCAGTTTTGGATACCTAATGGTAAATCAGCTGTCAGAAAAGAACTGCGCAACTGCCTAGACTGTTTTAAGCTTGTGGCGAAGCCTGTCTCTCAAATGATGGGTGATCTACCCATCGAACGAATCACCCCTTGTCGTGCTTTTGAAAAAGTAGGCATTGACTTTGCTGGACCTATCACGACAAAGTGCCAACATACTCGCAAGACCAGCAACTTCAAATCTTACATCTGCCTCTTCATCTGCATGTGTACTAAAGCAGTGCACCTTGAACTCGTATCTTCGCTATCAGCAGCAGCATTTTTGTCAGCACTGCGTCGATTTGTGTCACGCCGTGGCTATCCATCAGACATTTATTCTGACAACGGTACAAATTTCGTTGGTGCTTCAGCTTACTTGAAGGACTTGTTTAAATTACTTCACAACTCTAATGTCCAGGACTATTCGTCAAGCAAAAACATTCAGTGGCACTTCATTCCTCCATATGCACCGAATTTTGGAGGTGTGTGGGAGTCAGTCAAACTCACAAAGCATCATTTGCTCAAAACCTTAAAGGCGGCTGTGCTGAACTTTGAAGAGTTAGCTACAATCCTGTGCCAAATCGAGGCGTGCATAAATTCACGTCCTCTTTATCCACTATCATCAGACCCTAAGGATCTCCAGGTGTTAACACCCGGACACTTTCTTATCGGGTGTCCCTTGCTTGAACTCCCTGATCACAGTGTGACTAACCAATCTTTGAGTATTCATTCTCTAGGTGGTCTCTTCTCATGAAGTTGAAAAGGATGTTCTGGTCTCGCTGGCAGCTCTCCTACCTCAACACCTTGCAGTCCCGAACCAAATGGATGCAGGGCCAGAAAGACTTCACGGTAGGATCCCTCGTCCTAATCAAGAATCCAGCCTCTTTCAGCACCAGGTGGACTCCCGGAAGGATTGTGGCCACACATCCTGGAGCTGACGGAATATCCCGTGTCGTCACTATCCAGACTTCAAGTGCAGTCATGACAAGACCAGTCTCTCAAGTTGCAGTCTTGCCCCTACCACTATCGACTACATCTTCCCGCCCCCCGGAGGATGTTAAGAATAGTTTACTCCTTTCGCCGTCCAGAGATGGCGCCACGAACTGAACTTCGTTTTCTGGGAGCAGGTGTGATTTCGGCGGGAAAATGACATTCGATTCGGATTATTCGGTTGTAATGGTCGCCATTCTTGTGATTATGTGTTGTGAAATGTTTTTCTTTTATCGTACATATAAAGGCATGAGTGTGTGTGTGAAGCAAATATATACATGAAAAGTCGACTTGTGAAATCATTGGTGTTATTCATTAATAATCTTCATTTATATATCTTTCATTCAGCTTTATAAGAAATACTTCCACACTTTATACGCCCAGCATGGAAAATGGCGGTAAGTCAAAATACATTCATTATACAACTCATAATTGCACTCTACATGAAATTCAAAATCTAAAGTCTCATTCTCATTCATAACAAAGATACTGTCAAGGTCATTGGGGAAAAATAAACAGTTTTTACGGAATTATAACCATTTCGTAAGCCTGGGATTACTTTGCGTCTCGCGCGACCCCTCCCGAGTTGAAAGTGTATTCAGTATTAAAATATGGATGTTAGTTCTAAAAAAGAATTGCGTAAAACTTTTTTCATTATGCTTTATATATTTCAGAATTCACCTAAAAATAAATCACCAAATTAATCCCTCAATCCTCTGTGCTTTTCGAAATATCATAAAACTTTTTCACATGGAATAAAAGGCAACAGAAATACATTAATTACAACTTCATGAAATGACAGTGATTTTTCTTTATCTTCCTACAATTTTTCTCTTGGTCTGGATTTTGTTTTATCTCTGAAAGAGATGTATTTTTGGTTTAGAAAAACGTAATGAAAAAATCTCTCATCGTGGATTACAGCACAAATCACACAAACTGTTTTTTTTATTTCGTTATAGGATCAAAGATACCTTGAAGTAGAGATGTTGTAATATTGCTAGATGATACATATATATAAATTATATCAGTGTAAATGTGTATTTTTATTATGTCAGAAAATATTTTGTTTTAATTCTTTCCAGTAAATTAATTTTTTGAAATTTTCATTTTCGATATGCTCGTTCCCTCCTTGTAGGGTTATCCTCCTACCTGGGGGGACGCGCCCCGCAGTTTGAGAAACGCTGGTTTAAATAAATACGCTGATATTTTGATTAAAATGCTTTTTCTGTTCTTTTATCTGTTTCTAGAAATAGTATATAGGAAATAAATTTCAAAAATATTTCCTATTTAACTGAAGATGATTAACATCAAACGACGCTGTTGCTGTCAAGCAATTTTAGTTTGGGAAGCAATTACTTTAGCTTTAGAATTATTTTTACTTTCCTGACATACCTAGTAAGAATCGTATAATTTTTTAATTTTCTATTTACCTTTTGGTTATTCTATTTACAATAGAACTTGTGGATTACTATTATTTCACATTTCATGCTTTGATTATTAAAAAGATTAGCTAATAAATTAAATATATTTTTAGATCTTTGAAAATCATTGTGAATTTGTTATTTCTACTCAAATACTTAAGCACACATAACTTACGAAAATTAATTTCATATTAGCTGCATTGCCCGGCGTTGCACTGGCGTTTTAGTGCAACATTTTGTCCACGGAAATTTCCCCTTCCCCTCTTGGCGTCAAAATTTCCTGGTGTATTGCATGTGTGTGTGATTTCTTTTTAATGTGAATAACGTTCGCTTTTTGGAAATTACTTTCACCTATTTGCCCCTTTGGAAGGGTCTGTATCCCTTTCTCTTAGCCCGGCGTTGCACAGGCTTTTTCAGAGAATATAATTTTATATATATTTATATGCATATATATCCCCATGGAAAAAAATTATTCCCTTTTCCCTATCGACGCCATCACTTGTGTGTGTACTCATGACGTAAGATGTATGATTCATTTAAATTCCATTTTCCAAAACTTGTTTCACTTCTTTTCCTTGTCAGACAGGTTTCCTTTCCTGCCGCTTAGCCCAATGCTGATCGGGCTTTTTCCAAGTGCAAAATCCCTCCCCCTCTTTTTCCCCAGAGTTAAAATCTCTCTTCAAATTTCTCTTTTCGATTAATAATTTATTAAAGCAATAGTGCTGTGGACAATAAAACATTTTAATTTAAAGCAAAAAAATTTTTTCGATGTATTACAAAAAGCTAAGTATATTAATTATTTTTTTAGCAAAAAAATTACTTCCTACAATCTATATAAATAAAAATGTAAATGTTTGTTTGTTCAATGTCGCTATTCTCCGAAAGTACTGGACCATTTCGTCTAAAATTTTGACATAACGTTGCATTTGAATCCGGACGGGTTTTTATGTATTTTTTTTATTTCGAAATTTACTCTAAATGTTTTGAAATTTAACTTTTATGTGATCTTTTGGTGTTATGACGTCATATAATGTCACGTCTCTCTCTGAATGCAAAAAAAATTCCTACTTTACACACAGTTTTTTCGGAGTTATATTACATATTTTTGCTATAATTATGTTTATGTATTGCCATATTTATCCATATTTTGGTTTTCGATATGTAAGTAAGCTTATTTTTTGAAAATAAATCCTTTTTTTAAAAAATTATTCTATTAACGACTTAAATTTTGTTTTGTAGTTTTGGCAACAATCACGCGCGGATAGCATTATCGCAAGATGTTTACGATTTTGCTTATATTTTACGTTGTGTCTTTTTCAGTAATTTTAAGCTAAATTATTTCTCTTTATTAAGTGAAGGTAAAAATTATATTTGACTTCTGTACGCTACTTATTTTCCTGCCAAATAGTTGTTAAAATTTCTTAAGGCTTTGATGATAACATAAGACTGGACGACTGACCTAAAAAACAAATAACGTTCCGATTGAAAATTACCGCCTATTTTATCTTTCTCCAGTAATCCTAAATTAAATTAATTCATTATATAATTTTATGTTTATTTTTTGTACCAATATTTTTTTCCCTTTGATTATTTACCTCAAATCGAAAGACGTCACCAAATGCCACGATATGCATTCAATGTTTGGAAACCGTTTCGTGCATATTCTAACGCAATACTTTTTTCAATTTGGCGACATTTTAATTTAGCAAAATCAATTAAGGGGATTTTTAATAAGAATATTTTTTTCTCTGTTTTAGGCAATTTTTTAAATTTCATTTGATAATTACGTATTATCGCAATAATTGCCAACGTTCAAGATACACGCTAAGTTGGTAATTTCATTTTCTTGGCAATCATGTGCTTCGTTTTACACAATGTCGCTAATAGGTTGCGATAATACGAAAGTACCTTTCATTTGATGTTACTATCGAAATACAGATGACAAAATTAAACCTTCAACACTTAATGAGCCATTTCATGTATAACTTTATAATTTGTGGACCACTAATAGACTTGACCACTAATAGACTTGACCACTAATAGACTTGACCACTATATGGCAGACCTCTATAGCTATATTTATGTCTTTATTTACGTTTCCATACACTTGAAAATAAACTTCATGAAAAGCAATAACAAACCGACAATCAACAGACTGAAGTGTTTTGCCCCAATATACTATGGTTACCAAAGCGGACTTTCAAATTTCGGTGGCAAATCTGAAAAAAATCGCTTAACTCAGGAAATTTGTTAAAAGTGGTAACTAAAAGTTTTTAGTTAAATATAATATATGATACATAATATGTTTTTTGTTGCTCATCTTTTTTTAAACTAAATCTTCATAAAAGTATAAATAATGTCCCAACTTTTCTGTGGACCATCCAAAATTCCTCACCAATACCGATCACCAATTGGTGACTGCTGCTCTGGAACACACAACGGTACTTACAGTGAGCCACAAAATTGAGTATACACCTTAGAAGCTTAGAGACTTTTTGCAATTAAAAATTAAATATTGCTTTAAGATGATTGAAATTTTTACCTTATATACTTTAGTCTATTCTTTACCGTACTATACTAATAAAATTGTTACGTTTATTTATTTCTTACGAAAAAAATAAAAGATCTGAGACGAGAGGAAAAACAACACCACAAAAATAAGTATACACCTTTATTAATTTACTTTTAACGTACAAATAAATATTTTGTTGCATAACCTTTTGCTTGAATTACTGCTTGTAATCTTCTGGGCATAGATTCTACCAGTGTTTTAGTGGTTTCAACAGAAATTTTAGCACATTCTTCTCTCAGAACCTTCTTGAAAACTTCCTTGCTTGTGATTTCGTGCTCATGTACAGCTTTCTCTAATTGCGACCACAAATTTTCTATGACATTTAGGTCTGGAAACTAGGCTGGAGTGTGTAATTGCTTCCTGCAGTGGTACAGCAAGTATAACTGCACAATCTTCGCTGTATGCTTGGGGTCGTTGTCCTGCTGGAATATGAAGCCTGACCCAAGCCCCAACTTACTGGCACTTTTTTCTAAGTTATCCTTTAAAATCCCCAAATATACATGTTTGTCCATAATACCATCAATAAAAGGAAGCTCTCCAACTCCTCCAGCCGACATACAACTCCAAACGAGGACAGATCCACCCCCGAACTTGACTGTCTTAATGGTGTTTTTAGGTGGCAGTGCTTTCCCAGCTTCTCTCCATATTTTAAATCGTCCACCGCTTCCGTAAAGATTAAACTTACTTTCATCAGAATATATTATAGTATTCCAGAAAGAAATAGGCTTTAAACGATGTTCTTTGGCGAAAATCATTCTCTTTTGTCTATTCACATACTTGATGAGTGGCTTTCGTATTGGTGTATGGCCATGAAACCCATATTGGTGAAGGGTGCGTCGAATTGTTTCATCTGAGATCTGTTCCCCGATTGTAGAGGACATCAATAAAGCTAGTTTAGAGGCACTCACGCTCGGATCTTTCTTTACTGAATGAATGATCTTCCTCTTCGCTGTAGTACTCAGTATTTCTTTACGTCCTCTTCCAGGAATGTTGGCCACAGATCCAGTTTTTTTATACTTCTGTAGAATTTTTTGGACACAACCATGACTTACATCAATCAACGAAGCGATTTCTCGAAGAGATTTTCCCTCTTTCGACCATTTTACAACCAATAAACGTTCAGATTCAGTAGTTTCTCTACGAGAGCTTATTTTACGATTTTTAATGAGAAAAAATGCTATTTAAAAGCATTGAAGTGCAATAGCACGTGTTATAAGCAGCAGCTACTCCTGAAACTCTTTAAAGAAAATTTGAAACTAAAAAAAGTGTTGACAAAATTAACAAATATAAGAAGTGTATACTCAATTTTGTGGCATGGTTTTCGAAGCGCTTAACTTTTTTCGTAATAAATAAGTTAACTATAGAATTGTGTTATTATAGGATGGTAAAGCAGAGGTTAAAGTATCTAGGATAAAAAAATATCTATTTTAAATCAATATTTAATTTGTAATTGGAAGAAGTCTAAAAGTTTTAGAGGTGTATACTCAATTTTGTATCGCATCTTAATATCTAAACAACAAAGATTTTAACATTTTTTATGAAAAAAAACCATCAGATTTGTATGGAAAATCGTGTGATTTGCATGGCGACACATTGGCTGCACCGTGATGCTAATATTTAAGTACCCAGACAACAAATAATTGTCCATGTATGAAGCACTCTGTGTCTAGATAAAAGCCACTCTGTTTTAAATATAGGCCCTTAAATTTGTTGATAACAATTGCTAATGTAATTGAATAGTGAATGGCAAAAATCTTACATCAGTATCAATACTTTGTCGTAGATTTCTGCTGCGAAATCCATGTTTATGTTTGAATTTTCCTTGAATATTCGACTGAAAATAGCTTCAGCCTCTCATTGAGGTGTAATTGAATTGCGTCAATTGATGTAGTTAAGTCTTTCATTAGCATTTTTTTATTTCTCAATTTCCTTTTGCTCCTGATTTTTCCTTTTTTTAATGTTTTAAAAATTTTAAAGGTTTTTGTTTTAACCTTTTTCTTCTTTAATGTAGTCAATTAGCTTCCCTACATAAAAATAACACCTTACAGGAAATCAAACTTAAGTTGTCATACTCACAAGGCAAAAGTAGTGCAACGTAGTAGTGTAATTGCACATCTAACTGAAGAAGAACAGGCATCAGCAAACGAGAAAAACAGAATAAGAATGGTGCAAGCCCATGCCGAGGGAGTAGCAGAGCAACAGGCAGCCAGACTTGAGGATGCACATTTACGATCACAGCATTCGTGTTTTGCAACATCAGATCTGCTCTATTTTCAACAAAAGAAACACAATAGGTTGCGAATTCCTGAAAGATGTCAACCAAAAACACAGCACATCGGAGTCAAACATGATTTTGTGGTGAGCAATCACGCAATAACATTCACCTGGCAATCCGGTACAACCCAGGGGAAGATTATAGGTTGAGCCAGAATGTTCTCATCAGCATAATGACTGAAGTGTATCCTTATTGCAATGCTCTGAAATTAAAGGGAGAAACAAAAAAAAATGTTTTATACCACTGAAAAAATTAAATTGCCTCAACTTGAGGAATCACCAAAGCCATTAAAAACTTCTCTTGCCAGATACACTATGGAATCAAAACCATCCCAATGTAACATCAGGGAATACAATTCATGTTTCCAAACGATATTGTTTGGAGAAATGTGCATTTGTGAACCCTCTGATTTAACAGAAATATCCATAAGCATTGTAAAACTAACCCATTACCCTCGAGGAATCCAAAGTAAAGCCATTTAAAATTTAGACTTAGTGGAGACTCATACTTGAGGTCTCCACTATGAATACAATGTAAATAAATTTAGGTTCATAACATAAGGACAAAAATAAGCAGTAATAACTTCAAGTATTTGGTTAACAAATTACAAATGATATCAGTTCTGTAAAGTTCTGTATGCATATACTTATACATTTTTTTATAAAAAATCATACCTTCAATGCAAATGTTTAAACTTACTGAAAACATGTGCTTTCTCTTTAACCAGACTGAGCCACAGCTACACGTGGCAGGGTACAGCTAGTCTAAAATAACAAGATGGATTTTAAGTTTTCTTTTACCAATCAATCGTACATTCCTTAGCTTTAAAAACTAATCTAATTTTATCCCCAAGAAAACGGGCAATGTATAGCAGACAACAAACGTTCACAGAATAGATTATTACACAGCATTATTCAAAACGTTGTTATAACAATAATATTGCTACACAATGTAGAGGAATCGAGTTTTTACAGTTTTTAATTTAATATCTTTTTAACTCATTGTAATTTTGGAATTTAAATGGTCAAAATGGATTCTTTGGATAATTTCCCATCTTTTAGATACCTACGAATTTTGTTTACCTACGAATTTTAATTAATTCCACGTTACATAACAACACTTATTCGTCTATTATTTCAAAATGAAGTAAGGATCGAGCATGAAAAAATGAAGAAGTGTAGAATATAGATATATTTTAAATGGAATTAAGCAGCAATTTTTATATAAGTCAATGTGAGCTTTGAACTTTATGATCATAATAAAACTTTTCTAGTAGTAGAAATTTATGAAAAAATAATAATAAAACATTGTAAGTATATTTTGAATAAAATACATTCCAATAAGTTCTTTTATGATCAAATGATTTGAAATTCAACTCTTAAAGGATAAATTTCTTAATTACCATGCATTTATCATGTACACAGGTATTGCTATTATTCCACTTAATATCATTTGTGGAAATAAGTTCTTGTTACTGACTTTCTATAAACTAAGACAGATTTTTTTAAAACTTGGATCTGCTAGCATTTCTTAAGTAAAAAGGTATAAAAAATGATAAAGTCTTTGCAGAAAGATTGCACATTCAAAATATAACTAAAAAACACAATTTTAAAAATTTTAATACATTAGCAGAACACAAAAAATCAAATATTTTTTGATTTCAGAAAACTATTTCAAGGTATTAAAAACCTTTTTTCCCCCTTAGTTACAAAAGGTGATTTAAATTCCCATAACGGCAAAATATTTCTTAATAACTTTCAAAAAGAAATATATTTAAATGTAGAACCTTTACATTCATGCCTTAACTACTTTTCAGGTCTTAACTGCTTTATTGATTACACAACTAAATGAAGCAAAACTGGCCAAGTAAGAAATCCGAAAAAAGAAAGAAAAAAAAAACACCTTAAAGTAAGTGGAAAAAATACCTAAGTAAATAACGTCTTAGAAAGCAGTAATGTTTATTAAACTCTTACGGAATTAATTTTTTTGTGTGTAGAATTCTGATGAAGTTTTTCCCCTCATAAAACGAGTCTTTAAAACTATAATAATAATACTTAATGAAATGAATATTTGTAGTAAAAATATCGTCCTTTTTTCTGTGAGATCAATTTTATGAAATTTAAGTTTTACCATTGGATACTCGAATATTAAATTACTTATTAAATGTATCCGTGGGAATAAATTTATTTTTTATACACTTTTGCTTTTAAATTTCAGATCAAATATCTAAGGCTAAATAGATTGTCCTAAAATTAAGTAATTTATAATTTGACACTTGTTGGATATAATTTAAAACTATCTTGCAGTCAATTAAAAGTTTGTTAATTGGGTGAAACATTCTGTTTTGAAATAAAATTTAAAAATATTCTTGTACTGTTTTTCTTCTGTTTGAGAAAAGAAATGTGAAATTTTTTATATATATGAAGTGGTGAATTCTATATTGACACTAAATGCCTCTGAACTAAAGTGATCATTTTGGACTAGGGGTTGGGTGTGTGCTTTCGGAACGGAAGGTATCAAGAACGAGAATCCTCCTTCATTGGTGACCCTGGGAACTTTAAACAAACGCAACCTTCAGGCAACAATCGTGGCGCCATCTATCCACTGCAAATGCAACCAAAGCCGTCTTACTCATGACGCATCCATCAAGCCATCACATAGTGACGCAACAGCTCACACGCTCGCCATAACAAAGATCTCGTTCGTTCGCCTTACCAACTCACTGGTTGGGGAGTGTGTGGCGGTGGATTCTATGTAAGACACTATCTGCCTCTGGACTGAAGTGATCATTTTGACCTAGGGGTAGGGTGTGTACTTTCAGAACTTAAGATACTGAGAGAAAGAGAATCCTCCATATATTAACAAAACCAAGAACAAAAATTAAATTAATAAAGTGGTTAAAGTGTAGATTAAAGGAAGTCTTTGGAGATGTAAATTTCTTTTGGTGACCGAAAAAGTTTGCCGAGCTTCTTCATTTAGCGATAGGTGTGTTTGGCAACCGGATTCGATAGCCAAGCTATTATGACATCTAGATAAAAATCACCAAATCCGTGGGAAAATCGCCAAATGCAAAGCCCCCACCCTCCTAATCTACACTCTAACCCAGTGTTTCACAAACTTTCAATCTTCGCTACCCAATATTCAGTCACAGTTTTCATCTCGCCCCCTCCCCCTCCAAAAAAACAATAAATTGAATTCAATGTGTGATACTATACTTTGAAACAAAACCTACAATACAACTTTAACCTCTTAAGTGTCACTAGCGTATATTAACGTCTCGCTCAGTCAAAGCTTTAATTGCCCCAGACGTATATATAAGTCTTTCCAAGTGTGATCTTTTCTGCGCACTGCTATCCATAAAATAATTCCGAAGTCTGTGGAATGCATTAAGGACACGGACAATTTTTGCAAATGATTTACTTATTTCAGATAATTTGCTTATTTGTCCCCCCCCCTCAAAACATCCCATACACATACCTACGTGAAAAACAGTGACATTAGAGAGCAAATCGCATATCTTTAAATCGGCAGGTCAGGGATTAATTATAAAACGTACAAATTATCAAGATAAGTGTTAGTTTTTGTATATAATTTTATATAAGGCAAGCCTATGGAGTCACACTGATAGTTATTAAGCGTGTTCTTTACTTAGTATTATTAAATTAACTGTAAAATACATTGCGTGGTGCGGATACATTTATAAGTGTATTATGACAGTGTAAATGAGTATTTTATTTTTTATTATGTCAGAATGTGTATTTTGCTTGTTAATTTTCAATAAAACCTAACAAATAATCTTTTGTTTCCAATTTTTAATAAGCTCTTGCCCCCCCCCCTCGTAGAGTTATCACACCCCTTTAGGGGGCGTGCCCCACAGTTTGAGAAACGCTGTCATATGGATACGCGCCTCGAAACACTTTCATTTGAACACCCCTCGTGCAGTGTTATTTATACTTAGATATTTAACTCGGTTAAGATAGTTATTTAAGATTGTTAGTTATGTATTATAAAATATTTTTCATTAACAAAGCTGTGAATCAGTGAAAATATACTACAATTATTTCTAAAGAAGAAAAAGTCCAATTCATTCATAATAATGCTGCTATTCAAAGAAATACTTTTAAGCATTTTTCAGAAACGCCTACGTAGTTCCATAAATGAGTTGGAGAAAGCATTCATGAGTTTGGTCAAGAGATACACTAAAACCCCCAGCAAGTAAGAAAATATACTCCGTATTTTAAGACAAGCTTTAAGGTTAATAAAAATAGTGTTGAAATGAGTTTTAAATGCAAAATAACCAAAATCAATTTATGGTATCCGAACACGTTGAAAATGACCAAATTCTGTCAAGACAGATATTTTTATTTTATTGAATAGAGCTATCTTTTGACTTTACGAAACATACTTGGTTTTGTTTCTACACTACCTAGAGGCCAAATTACAATCAATTTTATAAATTTAGAAAAACCGGAAGTGGGTTTTTGATCTACCAGAATGGGCATTTAAATTGCTCAAAATCTATCATGTCGAGTCTGATAACTCAAATATTACCAATGTATTTCTATAAAACTTTTTGAACCTGATATTTATGTTTTTCTAGAGAATGTACTAAAATGTTTCTTATTGTATGAATATTTTTGAGTTATGGCTTGTTATTTAAATAATGGTCTCATAAGAAATGTAACATTTTTTATAATGTTTACTCAATCAGCTCTAAAACTTTCAAATTTTAATAAGAATTTTCTAGATAAATGCATCTAATTTGTTTTAGTAATACTTGTATTAATATATGTTTATTACTTTTTTCTCTAACTGCATTGAAGTTTTTCAAAAATATTGCTAAAATTTCACTTATAATTGTGACTTTTGTAAAATTCAAATAATTTATTTTAAATTTTGATATTTAAATAGTAATATTTATTCTTTTTTAATCCTAAAAGAGCATTTATAATGTTTTAGGCTGCTATTTTGTTAAAAAGTACTCCGAACGTGTTTGGATACCTTAAATTATTAATGTAAACATAAAACTCTAGAACAAGGCACTATAGTGGTATTATTCTTTCAGAATTTCTTTCACGAAGCTTGAAATTTAAAAATGGTTATTCTGCATTAGGACACAGAAATAAAAATATCTTCCGTAGTTCTTTCGTTCCATTTTTGAAGAAATGTAAAACATTACTTCGGATAAAACTGTATTTTTTCAAAAAAAAAAAAAATTAAAAATATTAATTGGAGCACGAGAGTCATGATCACGACCGCTACCAGAGCCCTCCCTCCTTCAGCACCAGCGTATGCATATAAACAATTTAGACTCTTTGATAGTTTAATTATATCTTGTTTCATTTACAAATTGGCTATTCTGCCTTAATTTTTTCCAACCCCTGGGCTAGACCATATAAAACACGAGAAGATAACGAAGACTGACGGATAGATACAGAAGTGGAGGTTAGTTTGGTCATTAAACTAAGAATTGGAGGAATTTTGCTTCTCTAGTAGAAGTGATGGTAAGCACCTGGCTTAGAAAACCTTGGCCCATTCAAAGCTGTCGTACCGTGGATGGTCATTATTCCATTTCAAGATTTGTAGATTATCGATATGATAATTGCATTTTCAATAGAGCAACTAAATTTCTTTTTATAAGTTTTATAATTAATCCTTGTTCTAAATGAGAACATTCCATAATTAAAAATATGCTGCTATTTTACTATGATAGAGTAGCCAGATTTTTCCTATGAATGGAAGAACCAAATAATTCTGAAATGTGGTGGTATAATATAGTTTGTATCGAATGATCGAAGTTACCTCGATCTCATTACTGAAATACCAACAAGGTAAAGATACTTTTTGAAAGATTTTAATACCTTACAGTTATGTCTACCAATTGAAAATTTTCAAAATCTAGACGTGAATGTATAATTTATATATATAAAATAATGTGTTACTAAGAAGTTCCGCTTTGATGAAAAATCTAACATACGGCAACAAATGAAAGAAATAATTTCCTTATCTCATACAGTGGTATATTATAGTAATTTGGAAAACTAAAACCGCTCAAGTAAATGCTCTTTGGGTCCCTTAAGAATCCTAGCTAAAGAGTTTTATTCTAAAAAATCAAAGTTTTTTTCTGTTTTATTGTAAAATCGTAGCAAATTTGCAACTAAATATCTTATATTTATTGACTCTGCGCTTGATTCCACAACACCCCCGTCCCTTATAACTAAATGAAGATCTTTTAAATAGGATATCAGTGGATATTCATTGCTACAAATATATAAACATAGTAGTTCAACAATGGATTTTAAGAATCACTCAACTGTTAAGATTTTACACTGTTAACTATTATTGTCACTCAGCATTGTTTAAAATGAGCACTGTTACATCTTTAACAGCTGTTTAACTTTAGAATGTAATTTACATTTGAAGTATACGCTTGGTTTTCAATATCTGCCCCATATAATCTAATTTCTGATTTGAATTTCTGCCCTTCGTTTTGCGAAATTATCCGAGTTCTACTTCAACCTCCACCCTCTGAAATTTACAAATTTATCTGATTTCTGCTCTATATATTATGCTCTTCAATTTCCATATTACAAAAAATCTTCTTTAAATTTCAGTCATTTCAATTTGCGACGTTATCCGGCTTCTGTTTAAAATTTTCAACGTTCTTCTAAGTTGTGACTCAAAATTCTTCGAAAAATTCCCGTTTTCCATAGTAAGATGAACCAAGAATCTTTAAACAAAATTATCCTGCTTGTATGGGCGTGGTTCGCCATCCGATTTCTATTATTTAATTACTGGGATATTCTGCTTCTACCGCCTATTATACTACTGCTATATGGATTCCATGAAGAAAACACCAAGAATCATGAAATGAAACCGGGAGATGTGGATCCAAAAGCAAAAGTCCATACCACGGAGGAGGATTCAAAATTCCAAGAACGTTATAAGCACACAATCATTCTCAATAGATTAATAGAAAAACTGATGGAAGATGAAAAGCAAAGAAGAGATATCATTGAAGACAGCAAATTTCAAAAAAATAGATTGTGGAACAATAATAAAAATTTATTTTCTTAAATATTTCAGATTGAACAATAGATGATTGGAAAGAGTAAAAGAGAAGAATCTCCCAACAAATGAAGAATAAATAAAAAGTTTACCAACAAAATTCATCCAAATAGAAACCTCTCCTCTTTTCCAAAAAAGAAATATCCAATATAGTAGTTTTAACCTCCCGTGTGGTGAAGTAGAAGCATTTTGAAAGAAACATCCAACCTTCCATTAGCAAGTCTCCCGATACCCAGTTTACCACGTCTGCACAAGTGAGATTTTAAAAAAAACACAAGATATGTTGAAAAATGAAACAAAAACCAAATAATTTAAAAGAGACAAAAAAAAAAAAGCTTTAAAAAATAAAATTTTTAAAAAATAATGCACAAAAAATCTTAAATTTCAAAAAAACTTTAATTTCAAAAATACCTTAAATTTTAAAAATACCATAAATTTCAAAAATATCTTAAATTACAAAAATACCTTAAATTTTAAAAATACCTTAAATTTTAATAAACCTTAAATTTTAAAAAAATTGTAAATATTTTTTTTATGTGTGTACTTTGTGTCAAAGTATTTCAAGATGTGTGTATTACAATTGAATTGTATTTTTTTATATGTATTTTGTGTTTTTTTTGTGTGTGTTGTTATGTTTTTTTTGTGTTATGTTTCTTGTTTATGGTTTATATTTTTTGTTACCTACATACATAGATATGTAGTTTCATCATTGTGTATATATTTGTATTTTTGTGTCTTGATATATAGTAAATATATATCTTAAAAAATACTGGGTCTCTTTTTTTCAATAATATACAAATGTACAAAACAAAATCAGTAATTGTATATGCTGCCCTTAATTTGAAATGCTTATAAGTACTGAAATTTCAGCTTCACGATTCACACAGAAAATTTTATAATAAAAATAATTGGTTTCTCAATGAGCTTAAATCCTACATAAAGAGATTCTAATGTAAAGTAAATGTATGAGTATTTAAAAGCTTCAAAATATTCACATATTTAATCTAATTCCCGAAATAAACAACATAATTACTCGAACCTATAGCTGGAATATAACAATGAATTCATTCCTTTACCAAAGGCAATAATGCGAAATTCAAACTACTTTCTACCATTAAATTAAAAAAAGGGTTATAAGGAGCATATGCTATTGTATAATACCTTGAAAATACTGAGTATACAAAAGAAATATGCATATTATAGAAGCTGGAATGAAGCTAATATGAATTCATTAATTAAAATAAAATGATAATATATATAATACATTCTACAGAACTATTAATTCTACACCATTTCATTCCTTTATACAGTAGCTCTCAAAAGAGTTTGTACGCTTGCTGTTTTCTATAAAATGCAATGCTTTCGATTAATAAAAATTAATATATTGGAATTGTAAATTTTATAATATCTGTAACTTATTATTAGAATAACTTAATCAATTTTTAAAAAATACTTGCTGCATAGCCCGGAATTGCACAGGCTTTTACGAGTGTATAACTTTATGCCCGTGGAAATTTCTCCTTCCTCTCTCGGTATCAGTACTTCTTGGTTGTGTGTGTGATTTTTGTATCAATGTCATTAAAATTCCCTCATTCGAAATATCTTCCACCTATTTTCTCCGTCGAATGGGTATGATTTCCAACCACCTAGCCCAGCGTTGCACGAACTTTTTTCGAAAGTACAACTTTATCCCAATGGAATTCTCCTTTTCTCCTCTCGATGCCAGCACTTCTGGGTGAAGGTGTATGCGCGATCTGTGGGATTTCTATACTTATGTCATTAAAATTGTCTTTTCCGAAATGTCTTTAATTTTTTCCTTTACACAGACAGGTTTCTTTTAACTTTTTTAAGCCCGGCGTTATATTTGTTTTTTCATGCTTTAAAATCTTTTCCCCTCTTTTTCTTCCAGTGATAAGATCTTAATTTAAATTTCTATTTTTGATTTCTAAGTTTTACAAAACTTATCTAGTTTTATCCATAAGAAAAAAGATAATGTAGGATTTTATTATTCAATAATTAATTTTGTAATGAATAATAATTTTAAACTATACTGATTTTATTTTTTAAAAAAATATTAATTTATATCCCTTTTTATTAAATAATGAATGAAATTTTTTTATCTATAACTAATGAAACAACTATTGACAATTTAAGCTCATTACGGGCCCCGGGCGCAGAATATCTACATGCCTTTTCGGCACTGGAGAACCGAAGTCCAGCTTATTTGGGCCCTTTTGAATCCCTCAGGTCTCTGGGTCCCTGTGTGCCCGCCCCAAGCGCCCAATGTACAAACCGGCACTGGAAACAACTGTTTACCTCTGGATGTCTGATTATCCGATTAAAATTGGGTAACTGTAAAAAAAGAATTGTGGGAGATAAAACCTAGACATGTTTGCATTCACTGTATAAGGAAAGATGTTAAATGTAAGTAATACTATCTGATGAAAACACATTTCAGTATTTTCTTATATGCTTAAAGTTTTTTCACTAAATTGCTTTTCTTGAAAATAAAGAAAACTATCAGTTGTGATGTATCAGAAAGTTGTCTTTCTGTACATGCTCCATAAGCCCTCAAACTGGTCAGTTCTGTCATAGGTTTATCACAATTAATTATTAGTGGCATGTGGTGATTTTAGCAATTTTTTTCGTTTCAATCTCATTGAAATGGAAAAATTCCTCCATCAAAAAATATTTTATGTGCAAACAGAAAAATAAAAAATATTTAAAATTACAAAATTAGATAAATTTTTAAATAAGTTTTACAATATTCCATCTCAGTTGGTAGTGTTGAGAAAGATGTACAATATACCAATCTAATTAAAAATAATTGTGTAACTCTTTTTTTAAAAATTTAAATCTAAAAAAATTCACAGAAATTAGTAAAAAAGGTAAAACATTGTAGAAATTGGGATTTTAATAACATATTTCAAGTTAATCGCATGTTAAAAGCATTCATTTTTTTAAACAAAGTTTTAATTAATACAGTCAATAAAGCAACGCCAGGAAATTCCAGTTTGGCTGAAAACCGATTTTCGACGCCAACTTTTATCATTGTTGTAACCATAACAATATTGCAGCAATGTAACAAATCAAAGTTGGCGCCGAAAACCAGTTTTTCCCCCGATTTTTTTGGTACCTTTGGCAAGTTTCTGTGTCCGTACGGTTCGTGAGAAGATTGACGCAAATAGATAGGTACATAGACACGTTTGTTTACCTACGAATTTTAATAACGTGGATAAATCATAATATAAACTTTTATTTTCGAAAATTAAAAATCAAAGATAACTACTAAAACTTTATGCCACAAAAGTCTACGTACACTTAAAAAAATCTCAGCATAGTTTTAACTATTCTATTTTTTCTTAATTTAGTAGGATATCTTTTAACATTTACAACTTTTAATCATCTTCGCTTAAATTTCATCAATTTTCTGTACTCTCTTCATCGGTGTTCCTTCATTCTTCTGTCTATACCAAGAAATTAAAAAGTTGTGGCAGACGTTAAAAAATATCCTACTAAATTAAGGAAAAAATACAACAGTTGAAACTACGTTGCGATTTTTTTAAGTGTACAAAGACTTTTGT
Organism: Trichonephila clavata; assembly: GCA_019973975.1. Classification (NCBI taxonomy): domain Eukaryota; kingdom Metazoa; phylum Arthropoda; class Arachnida; order Araneae; family Nephilidae; genus Trichonephila; species Trichonephila clavata. Next base: position 43,356 of record BMAO01019822.1, on the reverse strand, counting down.
GGCATAATTTTTTAGTAATTCTTTGATTATTAATTTTTCAAAATAAAAGTTATACTATGTTTTAAAAATTTGTTAAGTTATTTCAATAAGATCAAGTTGTTGCAAATATAAAGAAGAAATTACAATTCCTATATATTCATTTTTAATTTGTCGAAAACATGACTTTTTATAGAAAATTGCAAGTGTACGAACACTTTTTTGAGAGCCACTGTATTTTGTATACAAAGAGAATTCAATTGTAGAAAAATTTGAAAAAGTTATTAATGTATCTGTAATCTGAGATTAAACTCCTTTAATATGCTCTTTTGAAAAAATAACATTTCTTTGATAATTATATTACAAAAAGGAGTATTTTTTTTACTTCTAAAGGGTCTGTGGATTTGTATTTTATCATTGCAGCTCTAGTGCATTCCCTAAGAGCTGATGTCTAGATTTTGGGCTGAACAATATAGGTGGTATACCAATAACCCCGCATTTAATTTTGAAGTCCAGTTTCCTTCCCAGAAAGAGGCACCTGGTGTTTGGCGATGCAAAACTTTACTAGGAATTAAATTTTGCGACACCACCCAAGCCAAACAAAGGCACGCTGTCAATTTTCTTCACCAGGAAAATCGAACAATTTATTCGGGGATCGAACCCACAAACTTAGGCGAACAAGACCAGCATCAAAGAAACTATGCCACCCAGCTAGTATGTTTCAATATAAAACACAACATATAAGAATGAATTTAAATCAGTGCTTCTCAAACTCTCACTATTGGCAACCCAATTATCAATCATAATTTTTATCGCCCCCCTTATACAAAAATAATGTATTAAACTCATTAATAATGCATTTGGCGCTAAAGCTACAATACGAACTTAATTATAAACCGAACAAATTAACAAGATAAGTATTAAATTTTGCTAATTGTTACTTTTAATAATATATATTTTAAGCAAATTACTTTTAAGTAATAGCATAATTATTATGTTATTTTTTTTTCCCTTTCGCTAATTTTTAAATTGGAGCGGATTGCAAAATAATATTTCATTTAAGATATATTTCCTCCATCATCCATTTCTGAATATAGAAATGTCATTAGAAAAATAGCCTATGGTTTATGTTGCTCTCTATCATATCCAACACATCTAGCATTTTCGCGAACGTCTGCTTGAGTTGCGGCAACAAATTCATAGAACGTCTCGGCAAAACATGTAAAAATGCTGTACTTCATAGAATTCCATTTAGTCTTTGTCGAGTCGATACTTCTATAGCTACCGAATCTAATGAATATTCTTTAATTTGCGCTTACGACAGTAGATTAACAAAAATATGGATAAATTTTAAGTCATAAGCGAACATTCGACGATTATAAAACATCAACAAGTGCACAGTTCCGAAAATTAAATCAGGTAAGTATTCTCAAAAATATTTAAATTTTCGATTTTCCACTACTGAAGTGAATGGAGAAGAAATGTTCCTGCGAGTTATTTGTTCAAAAATATATTGGTAGCAAACAGTATGTAATAAACTTAACCTAATAAACTTAAAAGACCTTTGGAAACGCTTCATGGTGAGTACATTAACAAGCCTCGAGAGTTCTTTGAATTAAAATTAAAATCATATGAAAAACAAAAATCATTTTCTTAAAAAAACGTTTTTGTGAATGAAAAAGCTTTACTTGCATCTTACAAAGTATCATACAAAATAGCCAGATGTAAACAGCCTCACACTACTGGCAAAAGAGCTTATTTTGCCAGCAGCAATTGAATTCATAGAAACCATGTTTGGAGACAATTTTGCCACAGTTGCAGTCTATGGACTGCAACTCTTTCGCAAAATCAACTGTAACTTTGCGCCTCAGAGAGTTAGCATTTAGAATTATTGTTAAATAATGAAAAATAATGTAAAATTCCGATGAAGAATAATTGTGTTTTTTTCTTAATATTTTTAAAGCGAGGAGACTTCAAAATGTTTAAATACGGGAGCAGGCGCGTACTCGATACTTAAGTTAATAGTCACGCGAGGTGACTGAGTCACCTCAATCCTTTTTTTTTAGAATTATTTTTATTGTACACAATAAAAATCAAAATTCTGGTGAAGAATTTAATTAAGAGAAAGTATACTTACCTACTTTCAATGACTTTTCAATTTTTCTTTCATAACTTGAGAAAAAATCATATAAAACTGAACAAAAACAATTACATTTTTGTTCCTCTGAAAACTGTCATATAAGAGGATACTGTCAAGGTCATTGGTGAAAAATAAACAGTTTTCACGGAATTATAACGATTTTGTAAGCCTGGGATTACTTTGCGCCTCGCGCGAACACAACCTGGTTAAAAAGGTATTCAACATAAAAATATGGATGTTAGTTCTAAAAATGTTCTAAACTGTGAAAAACGTTTTTCACTGTGCTTTATATATTTCAGCATATTCATAAAAAATAAATCTTGGCGAAATTATCCTTCAATCATCTGTGCTTTTCGAAATATCATAAAACTCTTTCACATTGATTAAAGCGCATCAGAAATATATTATTTACAACTTCCCTAAATGACAGTGATGGATATTTTATCTTCCAACAATTTTTCTCTGAGTCTGGTTTTTTGTTGTTGAAAGAGTAGTATTTTAGATTTAAAAAGAAAACGTAATAAGAAAAATCTCTCATAATGGAATTACAGCAAATCAAACAAAATGTTTTTTTTATTTGGTTAGATCAAAGATAGCTTGAAGTAGAAATGACGTAATATTGCCAGATGATATATATAAATTATATCAGTGTAATGTGTATTTTTTATCATGTCAGAAAATATTTTGTTTTAATTCATTCCGGTAAATTAATTTTTTTTGCAACTTTTATTTTCGATATGCTAGCGCCCCCCTTGTAGGGTTATATCACGTCCCTAGGGGGCCGCGCCCCACAGTTTGAGAAACGCTGCTCTAACCTAATAAAGTCAATGTTGTGAGTGACTTTCCTTGCTTTTTGAGAAAAGTTTTTAGAAAAAAGAAATAATTCTCAAACAAAATTTCGTATATCTTACCTGACTTTTGACAATAATTGTTTCTCTGTTTGAGTAAAGTTTTCAAAAAAATCTTATTAGTTTTTTATTTTTGTGTTGGAATCTTGTAATCCATTATTGATATTATTTAATCTTTTGATATACATCATTGCCATAAAAATGTGCGTGCCGAGAAAGAAGTGTCAAAATAAAACGAAATTATACATACGCAAGTACAACGTTGATGTAAATAAGTGATAACAAAATCAAAGCAAAATGATTATTTATTGTACAAAAAATTCCAAAGGAGAATGGAGATTTTATTCCCCTGTTGCGCCACCTCTAGAATGGATGCATGATGTGATACGGATGTTTATGGTGAGACATAGGAGACTCGTATGATGTTTTGCGACATTTCGCTCCATAGTTTCTATAAACACACCTTTAATTCGACCAAGATTATCAGCTATCCTACTTGCCATTTCTAATGATTACAGATATGTTCGATTAATGGCAAATCCCTCGGGGATTGAGCAGGCCAGGGAAGGGTGGGAATGTGGCAGAGGTATAACCGTGTGAAAACGTTGTTTGTGTAGGAAGAGGTGTGACGGATCTATTCGCGACATTTTTCCTACTAATCGTCTTGGGGAAACTTTGAGGCTAGCATTCACATTAATTCACAGCCTTTCAAGAAGAAACCGTGATATTTAAATTAGTTTGACTATATAAAGACGAGAGGTTCTGTAGATGTAAGATAGAATTAGCCGGGGAGCTGTTACGGTGTTACGTAAGTTTGAATATTGGAATATTTCATTCACAAACATAGCGTGAGTTAAGGAAGTAATTGCTAAGAGATTAAATTATTGAGATAGATTGAGGATTTAGGATAGATAGATTTTGTTATCAGTTCATTAGCGCTTGTTTTCCTTATCTAATTCACATAGTCGGATTTACTTAGAGTTAGTTATTGAGATTAGAGAACGCTTTATATATCACTCCTAGATTTCTTTTTGTAGTTTCACTTGTGATTGCTTAAGTGTGTTTAGAGATAAATAAAATTAATTGTTATTATGGAAGTTGCTGGTGATGCTTTGTTTCCCCCCACACCTTTAGCCTTGCAGGGCGGAGAGAGAGGGGTGCCGATTAAGCTGAGACCTCCACAGAGGGAAGCACTTTTTAGTTAAAAAATGGCTCCTGAGAGTCTTGCCATAATAGGCAACATATGTGATTGAAGAATATCACCAACGAACATCTAGTTTATCATGTTGCCGTGGATCAATATTAGGGGTGACTGTGTGTCGAGTACGATGGCAACCCATACCATCACACCAGCTGTGAGTGTTGTGGGCTGCTGTACAGCGAATGTAGAATTTAGACGTTCACTACGGGGTCTCCTCACATGTACAAAATTGTCATCACTGCCTAAATTCTACCTAAATTTGTCATTTCAGACGACCTGACTCCATTAGATTTCCTTCAGAGCACGACACCACATCAAACGGAGATGACTGTGAGTGGGTTTCAAAGGCAGTACACATAATGGGCCCTGTGATAGCAGCTGTCCTTCGTTCAGGTGCCTTAAGGACTGACACAGAGGCCCGTAGTGAAGGTTTCTGCTTGTGTATGGATAATCAATCGCAATGAAATAGCTGTCGCTATGCATGCGTGTCGTACGATGTGACGGTCATTTTGACTATTGGTCTGTCGAGGGCTTTCTGAGCCATTTTGCCGTGTAACAGACCTTTCTGTTGTCTACTGGTCCCAACGTCTCCTCACAGTGTAGTCAGAATGATCTAGGTGGCGAGTTACTTGCCATGCTGAAAACCCAGTTTACATCATCACTGTGATTATTTTCATCTCCAACTCTGACAGCAGCTCACATAGTCTCTGATGGTCGTGCAATGGCCAGTTAAAAAGTGTCCCTCTGTAACAAATTAATAACACGCAAAGAAGTACTGCTGACCTGTTTTATAGTTTTATAATATTAGGAGAACGAATTTCAACACCCTCTGGTTATGAAACGCGCAATCTCGCTTCATTTCAAATAATTTAGAAATGGCACGTGCTTTCATGTCATGTTTCGCAAAAATCTCACTTTTACTTCTTGGTTCGCAAATTTTTTATGCCTATGAATGTATATTGTGGCGCGAAACAATTTAGGCTACAGTTTACGTGCGTATAGTTGAACATAGCAGAAGAAACGATGTAATAAATGTATTAAATAGAATATGTATTACAAGCATATATAATTCCTAATATTCTCCTAAATATTGTTGAAAATTATTTCTTCTGTAATAATAATTAAACGTTATTTTCGAAACGTAACAATATTCAGTAAATTACTTCCTGCATAGTGAAAAATTAAACATGTACATCGTACACACACACACACACACACACACACACACACACACACACACACACACACACACACACACACACACACACACACACACACACACACACACTGTTGACCTTATATATAAAATCAAATAATATATTTCATGAAAAAAGGTAAAGCTTATATATATATATATATATATATATATATATTATATATATATATATATATATGCGGCTGCGGTGGCCGAGTGGTCTAGGCATCGGATCATGGCTAGCATTTCATGGGTTCGATCCTAGTACCAACAAAGATCCGCCGTGTAGGGGAGCGATGCACGTTAAATCTGTCGAGAGCTCAAACGTCCTCCCGTTGGTGTGGTGTGATAGTTAGGAGAGGGGGTGCCAGCTCAGGTGTCGTCCGCGTCACTTGACCATGGTTCAAAATTACGCGGACCGTCGCCAAAAGCCCTCGTGTTGTTAATCAGTGCGACGTTAATATTCACTCACTCACTCATATATATATATATATATAATACAATACTTTAATTAATTTTGCGTTAGGGGATCTATGTATGTCAATAATTAATCGAAATTCAATTCTTGAAATATTAGAACACTACATAACATTACACTACACGAAATATGACGAGAAAGGGCTGAGCTAATTATACGTTAAACATGAAAAAGTATATGTAAGGATATCCTCATCACACGCTATGTTAATCTAGAAAATATTGATCTTAAGTCTTACTGTACGAAACTGCAACAGATCACAAAGTAACTTAATTAATCGGAGGAAACTAAACTAATCTTATATAATTATTTGTGATTACTTTCTGAGACAACTTTGTCAATATTTGTTCATCTATACTCGCTGAAATCTCTTCTCTAAACATAAGAGATATTTCATTAATTTTATCAGGTAGAACTGGGAAAAAGTTATGACGTATACTTATTAAATCATTGAAGCCCTGATATAAGTTTCATTTCTCTAAATACTCTAATATAATATTTCTCATATAATACAATTGAAAGCTTATTTTTTGACGAATATTTTAAAATAGCTAATAACCATAAGTTTTCCCTAAAGAAATACTTAAGCAGAGAAAAAAAATAACTAAAATCCATTCGATATTTTATTACTAAGATTCTTTAATTTTAATTTTGACACCGTGGTTCCAGGGGTATTCATGACGAACAAATTCCAGTCCAGATTTCCCTTAACCCCTTAGCTGGCTTACACTTACACCTTACGAGCTACCGAAAACTGGCCACAACGGATTTTCAGGTACGCTGTACGGGCACTGATATTTGAGGTTATAGTGTCTTAAAAGATGCAGTTTGTCCATGGTACTGAAATACTTGTCATCCGATATTTTCCTTGGGGTAGAATTTTTCACTTAAAAGGCAGAAATTGAGATTCTTGAAAATATTCAATAAAGAACAGGGATTAGCAAGACAATGTGCAATTAGCTGCTTGAGAAGAAATGAAAATGAAAAGATAACCCAAAAAAGCCGGTATTATATCTCTGTCTCTATTGCATTGTAAGACTTAGGCATTATGCCTCAAATCGTGCTTACATATATATATGTATATATATATATATATATACATATGTGGAATCGCCTCAACAAGAAAAGCAGTCAGTCTTCGCACGCAGGCGCAGCTGATCGAAACCGAAACCAAAACTTTCGGAGACGAGAGAAGACAGAGTGAGATGAGCGAGCGAGAGGTCTCGACGAGAAGGTCGGAGAGCCAACGCTGCTGAAAGGAAAAGCAACCGGGAACCGACTGGCCGAGAAGGGACCAGATACCCTATGCTAGAAGTGGTGTGACGCGAAGGTCGCCCATGCTTCACCTGAACTTCATAAACAACGTTGAACTACGTATATTACCATTGTGAACTGTGGTATGATAAGAGAAAAAGAGACTGAGGTCCGCGAGCAGGCGTTCCCGTCGTCGATACATCATGGAACTCTTATCTGTTAGGAATTAGCTACTTTTCTTTAATTAATTATTGTTAAGTTTTGAATAAATTAGAAGAAACAAAAAAGCTTTAGCCCCTTGTTGTCTCACACACACACACACACACACACACACACACACACACACACACCACACACACACACACACACACACACACACACACACACACACACACACACACACACACACACACACACACACACACACACACACATATATATATATATATATATATGCACACAAAATCCTGAAATGTTTGTAAAAAGGTACGAACATGAATTTTTTTGTGTAGGTATGAAAGTTTTTCTTTTAATATATATGAAACATTCTTCATAGCATGCAAAGAGCACTTATAAAAAGCAAACATTGAGGCATGTTTGTGTTCCACAACTATAAAATAAGAAATAGTGTGTAAAATTGAAAATTAAAATGAAATTCTTCCATTTTCGCACATTTTATTAAGAATTAAACTTAGTTATATGGAATAATAAAATGTGCCTTTTCTTGGAACATTTTGGACAAAAACATTGACTGCTTAAGACATTAAAGACGCTATGTGGTATAATTAGGGCATAATGTAATAAATTGGATTAAGTCTCAATTTTATGCAAAAATTTGATTTAAAAGAAAAGAACTGAGTTTCTAGCTTAAATGTCATTCTTCCCATTAAACATAGACATATATTTAATAAAAATTATATTTTTACTGAAAATGTAATAGAAAATAAAGGATGCAGGATTCTCACATAAGTTCTTAAATAAAAACATAGAATTTACTTGAAATAAATTCGGAAGAAGTTTTAAGTGTATGCACAGATATTTATGGGACATACGTAGTGTTCGCTCGAGGTTTTACAAAGGTCAGTATGTAAATCTTTGATAAGTATTTATTAACAAGAATAATAGATATAACTCACACACGAAATCTGTCTTTACAATTGGATAAATTCCTTAAAACTAGTAAACTTAAACATCTTCCTCTAATTTAAGTATCATCGGTCAATGAAATTGTTGACTGTTGATGAAAAGATATATTAAATTATTATTCAATATAATATATATTAAATTATTATTATTTGTAGCATTTGTAGTAGATTTGTATTGTTTTAACAGTAATATACATTTTGAGGACAGAACATGGCGGCCATTGATGTTGACGCGTCATTTCGATCGCTTGAGGATTGCTTCGAAACTTTGGAAAATGTACTTAATTGTGTTGGAAACCCAAGCAAAAAGTTGCATGAAGGTGCAAGAACTGCTTTGGGTAAGTTGAAATTACATTTTTCAAAAGCTTTCAACAAATCTGGAGATGCAAAAAATAACGATGATGTCCTGGCGTCTTATACAAAACCATCGTATGCTCGTATCGGGGCGCCATCTATCATTCCCAATGAGAGTAATTTAATGAACAACGTTATTGTATGTTCTAACAAAAATGATTTTACATCTGAGGAGGTGCGAACAATCATCAGAACTCAGTTAAACCCTAGACAAATTCAAGTAGGGATAAAAAAGATGAGAAGCATCGATAAAAATCGAGTGCTTGTTCAATGTGTATCGAAAGAGGATAAAGTAAGGTTTTCGAATGCAATAAAAGAAAAAACAAATTCTCTTCAAGTGTGTTCTCCGCGGAAGAGAAACCCAAATTTGCTTTTGAAATATCTTCCGAGTGATATTAGTGATCATGAGGTTCTCCAGCTTTTGAAGGAGCAGAATCCGGAATTGGGAGAGAAAGAAAAATTATGGGAGGAGACAAAAATTCGTTTCACTCTTAAAAAATTCGAAAACTCCCGGCATTTGGTTCTAGAGGTCAGTCCGATTTGTCGAAAACTGTGCCTAAAAATGAACTTCCTGAGAGCAAATTGGAACGTTTGCAAAATCGAGGATTTCCTGGCCATTAACCAATGCTTTAAGTGCCTTGGATATCATCACAAGGCTGCTAACTGTGAAAATGGCTTGTGCTGTTTCAAATGTGCTGGACAACAAAAGAGTAGTGAGTGCGATCTCTCTACTCAGGTTTGCGTTAATTGTATTAGATTCAATAAGAAAACAAGAGACCCAAATAATAAAGTTGATGTGAATCACAAACCCTATTCTAGCTGCTGTAAATGTCATCAGTTTATGGAGAAACTTGTTGCATCTCAAACAAGTTATGAATAATATTTTATCTCAACCGCATTTACGCATTTTACAACTTAATTTGCATAAATCAAAAAGTGCTACACAGCAGCTTATTTTGAATATGGAAATTCGCAATATTGATGTTGCGTTGGTACAAGAGCCTCATTCGTACAAGGGAACTCTTCCTCGATTTCCTTCGTCTTACAGAGATTTTCTTCAGTCCTTCTTTCGATATAATTAAAGCAGCCATTATTGTCAGAAATAGAAATATTTCAACCTTTCTAGATCTAAATCACCTTGATTACAATATGGTGACAGTGCGCTTAAACATTAATAAAGTATCATTTTTGTTTGTTTCCTATTATTTTGAACCCTCCAAGAATATTGATTGTGATTTGGAAAAAATTAACAAATTTTTTCCCAAGATGTCCATAAACAGACTGGTCTTGTCAATGGACGCTAATAGCAAATCAGAAACATGGTTCAGTCCCCTTTCCGATTCTAAAGGTTCCAAGCTCACCGATTTTATTAGTGCCCATAATCTCTTTGTCATTAATGAAGATTGCGGTCCTACATTTTGTGGCACTCAAGGTTCTAGCTACATTGATGTAACTGCAGTTGGAACTGATTTGCTGGAAGATGTTTCTTGTTGGCATTTGCCTACTTATGATTCTCTATCCGACCACAAAGCAATTGAGTTTGATATTGTTCTTAATTCCAATTCTCAAACAAATAATAGTGACGTCTGTATCTTCAACCTGAAAAAAGCGAACTGGAAACTCTTCTATGACACATCAAAATACTTGCTGTCAAACATTAGTAATCGCATCGATTCCTGCCAAAATCCAGAATCCTTGCATGATCTCGTAGATAATCTCCTTTCTATTATTCTAAATTCTTGTAAAATGTCAATTCCAATTAAAAAGCAAGGGATGCACAGAATTCCTTGGTGGACAACGGAAATTGGGTGCATGAGAAAGCACGTTAATGCTGCAAGACGAAGATTCCAGAGATGTAAAAACATCGCTTTAAGAGAAATTTATAAAAGTAAATACAAAGAATTAAGAACTAATTATAATTTAAAACTTTTAGATGCCAAATTAAGTTCATGGAAGGAATTTTTGGATGAAATTAATGTAAATAATGTGTGGAAAAAGATTTATACCTATGGCGTCAAACAGCAGTTTCAGAAGAGAGTTGAACTCAGTGGAATTGCTCTTCCATGTGGAACTGTAACTAAAAAAAAAATTCTTTTGAAGAGACAATTAATGAGATTATCTTCCATTCTTTTCCTGATGATTGTGAGAATGATGATGATGATTGTCACAAAGAAATACGAAATGACGCTCTTATCAATAGCAACATAACGAATGACCCACCTCTTACCATCCATGAAATTGATGCTGTTATTAATAAATTGAAGTTAAAAAAGTCACCTGGCCCTGACTCCATTCCTAATGAAGTTGTCAAGAAATTGCATGTAATGCACCCTGAACTTTTCCTAAAAGTTTTTAATTCATGTCTTCGTCTCAAGACTTTTCCTCTCTGTTGGAAAAAAGCTAGGATTATCCTGATTCCCAAAGTGAACGACGTCCGTATCCCTAATTTAGACAACCTTAGGTGTATCAGTTTACTGTCAACTTTGGGTAAATGTTTTGAAAGACTCATTATCAACAGAGTGGCCTGGCGTTTACACAAAGATAATTTTTTCAATAAAAACCAATTTGGTTTTATGCCACAAAAATGTACCGAGGACGCCTTGATGAAACTTAATGAAATTGTTTTAAAAGGAAAAAAGAGAAATTTTCATACAATCCTAGTTTTCTTGGATATTAAAGGAGCTTTTGATAATGCTTGGTGGCCTGGTATTCTGAGCCTTTTAAAAAGATCTAACGTTCCTAACAACTTATTTGCCGTAATTTCCAGCTTCTTGAAGGATAGATCTGTGACTTTATCTTTAGATCATTCCTCAAAAGAGAGATTTTTGAACAAGGGATGTCCTCAGGGATCAGTTTCTGGACCTTTTCTCTGGAACATCATTATAAATGATTTTTTGGAAAAAATCTTGGCTTTCTCTTGTGAAACAATTGCTTTTGCCGACGACTTATTTCTTTGTTTTCGGGAAACGTCTTTTCATGATATAAGCAGACAAGCGCAGCTTACCCTTGATTTTGTATCAACCTGGGCAAAGAATTATAAATTAGAGTATAATGCTGTTAAATCAAAAGTTATGATCTTGGAGAAGAGAGAAAGCAACACCCTCACTAGCAACCTCACCCTTAATGGGATTCCCCTCGATTGTGTGAAGGAACTAAAATATCTTGGTATTGTTCTTAATAATAAATTCTGATGGAAGCAACATATTCTGCATCTTTCAAATAAATGTGAAAAAATTCTGCTAGGGCTTGACAGAGTTGCCAGAAATAGCTTTGGGATCAAGTCCAATGTCTCATCCCTCATTTATAAACAGGGCACTGTTCCATTTATCTGTTATGGTTCACGAATATGGGGATCTGCCTTGAAGAAGAAAATAAATTGTCGGCTCTTACGAAAAATTCAACGAAGAATACTTCTCCGAGTTATTTCTGGGTATCGAACGATATCCTATGATGCTGTGTTTGCTATCTCGGGCTTTCCACCTATTGACATCTTTATAATCAGAAATAATGAATTCAAGAATGCAATGAAGAACTGTACCAATAAGAGTCTAGATGGTACCCTGCGATTTTCTGATCTCCCTCATCCTTCTGAACGATTTACCCTTAATTTTGTTAATTACCGTAAAAATATTGAAGACAACTTTCCTGTTGTCTGCTTTACAGATGGCAGCAAAATTAACAATAAGGTTGGCCTTGCATTTGTTATTTTCCAAGATTTTATTGAAATTGAAACTCGCCAATTTAGAATAAGAGATGAATGTAGTGTGTTTCAGGCTGAATTACTTTGCATAGCTCAAGCAGTCTCATGGATCTGTAAAAACGAAAACCTTTCATCGGATTTTTTTAATTTGCAGCGATTCTCTTTCATCTTTATATGCTTTAAATAACATTGATTCTCAAAATCAACTGATTGTTAAAACGCAAATTGATCTCAATTTTCTTCGAAGCCCAGAGGTGTAAAAATTTCCTTTTCTTTTGTTCGCGGTCATACGGGAATCTATGGCAATGAATGTGCTGACTGGCTTGCAAAAGAAGCTACAAAATTAAGTATTTTGATTCCTATGAGCATTCCAAAATCATATTATAAAAATATTTCTAAGGAAAAAATTATTTCTGAGTGGAATAAATTATATCAAATAATGCGCTCTTCACCAATGAATTTATTCCTTCTATTCAGAGACGTTTAAAGGCTAAACATTTCCAACGTAATTTTATACTTACCCAGTTTCTAACTGTACATGGAAACTTTAAAGCCTATTTGAAACCCTTTAATTTGTCGCCTACTGACCAGTGTTCTTGCTCCAGTGACACAGTCCAGGATGTCAAGCATCTAATATTTGCTTGTTCTAAATTCTCTTCCGAAAGACGTACTCTCATGAATTGCCTACAAAAGAACAATATAGCGTGGCCTCCTTCTTTCTCTGCCTTTGTTCAGAGCAAGTCTTCTTTTACATCGTTTTGTCCATATATTAATAGCATTTTTTCTCGTATTGTTTAGATTGTAAATTTAAAAAATTTTCTAAAAACTTTTTTATTATTTTTTGTGTGTGTGTTTGCTAACATTTACTGTGTATGTATGTATCTCTCTCTCTGTTTTTTTTAAAGTGCGTATATATATATATATATATGTGTGTGTGTGTGTGTGTCTATGTGTATATTCTTAAGTATTTGTGTGTATGCAAGCTTTTACGCATTTTTTTGAAAAATTTTATTCTATTCACACATGTGCTTCCAAACCTTCACCATTGTATAATTTTAATTACTGAATGTCTCCGTTTTTGCATGTGAGCAATGTTGTATTTTGTACTGTGTTTATTGTATTTGCATACCGTCTTGTTTCTTTTTACCTTTCGATTTCCCATTTGCGCTTGTATCCCTGTACTTAAGACTTCCTACCACTATTGTTTGAGTATTGACTAATTTCTGGTTTATTCACTATCTTTGTTTGTTCAGGAGCCTCTTTTTGTAAGTAAAAAAATAGTCATTAAAAAGATAAAACTGATAACATGTCTAAAATATTTCTAAGGAATAATATTAAATGGTTACTTTAATCGAAACAGTTTAGGAAACTCAGGTATATATTTTTCCGGAAGCCTGATTAAAAAGTCTAAGAATTTGACTGAGGATACCTAGAGTAAAAATAATTTTAAGAATATATTGATTTACAATGAGTACCATTTAACGCGAAACTGAGGGGGGCTGAAATATTTTTTCTTGCTAAAGAATTTCGCATCAAAGAATATTGCAAAAAACATATATATATTCGACAACATTAAGTTTATTAGAATATATTTCATTTAAATAGATGTGTATAATAATGCATGCATTTAATAAAAACCAAGGAAACAAAAACATTCACAAGAGTTTAATGAAAAATAATGATAAAAAATTTTCAAGTTCTTTCAAAAACAAAACATTTATCGAGTTTTTGGAAAAATATCTGATATTTATTTTTCTTTGGATTGTCTTTTTTAGCATCAAATAGTCAACAAATTGTTCGATAACATCCATTTTGTTATTCATTTCACCACTGGAACATGTATTTAAATAGCTGCGCATACTTTTTATGATGTTCCTCATTTCGGCTGATGTGGGCACAGGAGCTGTATTATTCATTTCATTTTCGTTGATATTTCATCAATGATATTTTTTGAGGATTGAAATAACTCCAAAATGTCTTTGTCTGCTATAATTGAGGCTGTACACACATTATCATCCTCTACTGCAACGAATTCTTTCAAAGATACAGTAGCACAGTCCAGTCCGGCTGGTGCTTTCTGTATTTTGTTCATTCTCAGAAGGGAAATCTTTTCGTGCTAAGTGACTTTTGTTTCGTGTTAAGAGAAAAATTGCATGAAAATACATAGTGTTTTGTTAAGACCACAATAAAATTTCGTACTTAACGATGTTTTGTATTAATCGTTTTCGTGTTAAACGTATTTCACTGTATTATGTATTTAAAAATGTACGAGGTTATAGAAACCAGAATTACATTCTGAAATTATCTGAAGTTTTCTGATTTTTTAAAATTAATAATGTAAGTACAGGGTGAAATTCTCATCAGATTCAAGGAAGTCACATAAAAAAAGGTTTCAGATGATTTTGGTGGATTATCTATAGTACTACTTAACTCAATTGATTGTTCAAATTCAAATAATCTCCCTATTGGGCTTACATTTTCATCAAACTGCTACCACATATTCTGTGAGATGTCTGTGAGCATATTCCTTAAGAGGTCTGACAACCTTTCCTGATGAAATTTAAGGTATATTGTCCAACGAAATTGGTTATGTATGTAATATATAGGTTTATTATGTGAACGTCAATGATTTCCATCGAAATATCTCGGGTGCATTGTTATATTTTTGTTTTGTTTTTAAACGCATTTATGTTGCAGATGTTAAATGCATCATGACATGTGACCAATAACGAAAAAAAGCCATAAATCATCAAAATTCCATTCCCTGGAAGATCTAATATGAAAATAATGTGTCGCAGTTAGTCCTGGCACTTGTTGTACATCGTACAGGCACCGCTCCCCCTCCCCTGATCAGGAAGCTTCTTTACGCATCAAACACGTTTTCTGTTTGTTTAGCACTTTGTTTGAAACTACGCAAGAACAGTCAGATTTAACAAAAAATAGTCTGGATTTGTTCAGTTATCGTTTTACAGTTTTTTAGCAGCATAGAAAGGAATCTAAAAAGTGTAAAATTTCATACGGTATTTTATAAAAGAAAGTGGATATTTTATATGATAGACAACCCTCTTAATAAAATCGTGTTGCCTGTTTACGGTAAATAAAATGTGAGCAAATTTTTGTGCATTACAAAATTGCTTATTCATAATAAACATCATTGTTACAATTAACAATTACATACTGATTTATAAACATACTTTAAGTAGAACAACTTGGGAAAATTGATATGAATTTTAGGACAACAACATTAAAAATAAACAACTTAACTTTGAATTAAAATTAATGTACTATATTGTACCCTCATTTACGATATTATTAAACTCAAGGGGTAAAAGAAGAACTGTTTGATCTGGATCTAAGATATTAAGGAAATATTAAATTGAAATAAAAACTTTATTTAAAAAATGAATATTAATGATTAAATATCTACTGCCCTTTTAAACATTGAACAACACACAGCTATTAAATTACGCATGAAATGAATTTAAATGAAGTTTGGTTGGAAATTATCTAAATATAAGAGTTTGGGGGGAAAAAATCTTCGTGAAGAATG
Source organism: Trichonephila clavata (assembly GCA_019973975.1). Lineage (NCBI taxonomy): Eukaryota > Metazoa > Arthropoda > Arachnida > Araneae > Nephilidae > Trichonephila > Trichonephila clavata. The sequence continues at coordinate 27,515 of BMAO01019822.1, read as the reverse complement.
ATGGTTTTAATAAATAATCACCAGACATAAGAAAATAAAAAATGGTTAAAAATCAAAAGTTGAAGAAAACTGAATTTTAAACTTTTATAGAGAAATTTTAAAAATTTCATGACTGAGAACCAATTAAAAATAATTCTTTTTATTTATGGGTCTTTAGAAAACTATTGCTCCGAAATAATTAATATTGTATGAAAATTTTTTTGTCTAATGAATATAATTTAAAATATCCACAAAACAATAAGACGGTTTTGCATGAAAAATTTAAATTTTAATACAATTATATATAGCGGATTAAAATTTGTAAAAAATTGAAAGAAAATATTATGAATTTCATTAAATATTTGAACTGTAATAAAAAATATAGTGTTATAATAAGTAACAAAGTTGTAAGTAAATAAGTTAAGTACCATAAAAAGTGTATCTCTGGTATGGACAATTCTTAAATCTTTATTAAATTATTATTCTTCTCTCATCTTTGAAATATTCTTTTTATAATATTAAAATATTTTTTTGATATTGAAATATTAATTTTTAATAACATCCTTCATTTTCATTATTTCATAAATATTAGAAGATCTTCATGATTGATAGATGATGATATGCAATCATCAAGGAATTAATTCTTGCATTATTTTACTCAATAATAGAGAAAATTGTAAATGTTTGCAATTATTCGACTTTTGAAATATTAGAAAATACAATGAAGATAGTATTCTTGTATCAATCACCAAGCATGTAAACAAATCGATGAACCTGTTTCACCTCATTGTTATGTGTTCATTATTTCAGAAATATATTTCCAGTATTTTTTCTTTTATTTTTCTGAAGTCTCTTATTTGCTGCAGCAAGTTTTGCTAAACTGTTATTTTCACGATGACTGCTGGAACGGAAGAGGAAATTATGCTTTATGGAGAAAAAATTTTTTACTGGATTTAGTTCATCATACATTTTTAATATTTTACTTTATGAAAAAAACTGTCTTAGGCTTTATAAAGTTAAAGTGCAAAATAATAATATGTAAATGCGCATTAGTTTAAATGTAGAAAGAAAGTTGGATTGCATATTTTAAAACGTTTTATTAACGGACGAATAATATGTCTATTTCCAGCGAAATTTTAGTTTTTCTGTCAAATATGTTATCTTCTTAGATATATCACATAGCATTTAAATATATAATCATGTTTGGAATTCTACATTTTGAATAGTTCACGTAATCTCACGAATAGGTAAAGAATACATTTTTAATATGGATGTATAACTAATATTATTTTTTAATGATAGGTTGTAAGTAATTGTTTGACTTTCTTAAAAAGGTAATATGTTATAGATTACAATTTAAAAAAAGTTATATGTACTATAACGAGCTATTAGTAAAAGTAGATAAAACGTTTTGTTATTATAAGAAATTATAGTAAAATAAGCAACTGGTATTAAAACTAATTCATCATCAGATATCAATAAGATTGTGATATGTAGATATCATTGTAAATAAGAATTATTTTTTTTAAAAAAAATAACTTGTTACAATCTAGAACAGCATCATTCTTCCCCATAACATCAAACAATTTTTTTTTAAATTACTAAATTTTTGCTTAGAAAGAGGAATTTACCGAATATTAATAAATTTACTCTGCATCATTTTATTAATGATGCACCAACCCTTCCTCCTTCCCCCAAAAAACCCATAAAAATTGTTTAAAAAAATTTTATATTCAAAGATTTTGACTTTTAGATGTTTTTCAATTCCTACTACTAGTTTCACAATCTTCCTATATAAATCTTGTTTAAATTTTCAGTCGTTAATAAAATACATTTTTAAGGGCTCAGTTGAGCTGAAATTTTATATACATGATTATTTGTTAACAATGCGATAATTTAACTATAATTAATAAAAATTAATTGATTAAAATTAATTATTCTCAGAGATACAGATACAGCGACGTTGGCATCTTTCGTTTTTGGCGACTGGTGTCAAAACTTTAAAAGATTTTTTTTCTCACATTTTAAAGCACTCATTTGAGCTGAAATTTTTTATACATGATTGTTTTGGGTGACAATACGATAATTTAATTATAATTAATTAAAACTAATTGACTGAAACTAATTATTTAAAGAATTACAGATACAGTCACATTGGCTTCCTTTTTAGCAACTTGGGTCAAAACTTGGGAATTTTATTTCTCACGTTTTAAAACATTCAGTTGAACTGAAATTTTATATACACGATTGTTTTGGATGACAAAACGATACTTTAATGATAATTAATAAAAATTAATTGCCACTTAATATTGTTATTATGTCATATGCGTATACATATTTATATTAATTAAAATTATTTGATAAGAAGTAGCTAAAATTAAATTTTTCTTTGTTGACCTGAGAAGGAATTGAATTAAAAAATAGTTCTGATGTTGTTGTTGTTGCTACTAATGCCACCTGTATGACGTAGTCAGATCAAGGTCCACGAAATTCATCATGGCATCGGGCTATATTGTACGCCTGTCGTTAGCCGTAGCTTTGAGCACCATGCAGTTGACAGTACGATTTGGCTCGGTTCCACCCCAATTTTGAGGAAGAACACCCTGGGAGTGGTCAGGGGTTTCCCCACCTCTCTTCCCCTTCCACCAACCACACGAGAGGACTTGCGGCCCGACGGCTATTTAGAGTACCCCCATGCCACGAAGGCACTATACATTTACAAACATCCATGTCTTCTCCGGGATTCAAACCCAGGCCCTACGGCGCAGCAGTCAGCGTCGCTAACCACTATACCGGATGGGTGACTAAAAAACATAGTTCTATATTACTTGTTTATATCTGTATAGATGAAAAATTTCTCCCATTTTATAATTTGACAAATAAAAATGAAACAAGCAAAGATTTGATGCATTAACCTTTTGAACTAGAAAACCTGTTTAGAACCACAACTCTTCATAGTCCATTATAATAATTTTAAAACACTTCTTGCCCAAATTCATTAAATGCTTAAAAATTGATATTTTATTTCCATCGAATGAATGTCGATCTAATCAATGGATAAAGATCAAACAAAACAAAGGAAAGAACGAATGTTGAATAAGCGAACAGGATGTATTGCCGACATGCTAATTACACTTTCGAACAACCACAATTTCTTTAGAATTTTCTTTCGAAGCATTTAAAATTCCAAAACAGCTGCTTAACTAAGTTTTCTAAAACAGGTAATTGTTCATATTAAATACTGAACTGTCATAGAAATATGCTTATTACTTGTGTTTACATGTATATAGTTTCAATATATTAGTAGATATGTGCTTATTATGTATGATAATGTTTTGAAAATCTAGAGAATTATGTTTTAAATATAAATTTGAATTAAAATAATAACGAACTCTGGCAATTGATTCATTAGCAAGTTTTCGAATAGAAAAACCGCAATTTTTTATTAAAATTAATTATCTGTTGGCTATTGTACGTATTAAATGTAATTAGAAAAGGTATTCAGTTAAAAATGTTTCATTAAAAGATATTTTTTTCAAAGAAAGAAGAACAATTAGTGCAGCATTATATATATTGAATTATATTCTTTTACTAAAGGGAAAGCCGACTTTCATATAAAAGAGGCTGATTTATTATGCTGTTATTATGCTAACTAACACAGGAAATTTAATGAAAAAACTGAAGTTCCATTATTAATTAGTTTCTTGGAAATTTTATTATTTTTTTTCTTGTTATACACTTAATTGAACGAAACGAAGACTATTTCAACAACACTATGAAAATATATGATTGAGGTTAGTACAGAATGATTTTTTTAATAAATTTAAGGTCTAATTTCTAAATGGTTAATTTAAAAATAATTAACCTTTATGTAAGCTGTTTATCACCGTTAAATTGAAATTTTTAATAAAGTTCATTTCACACACACACACACACACACACACACACACACACACACACACCACACACACACACACACACACACCACACACAACACACACACACACACAACACCACACACACACACATCCATTAAATGTAAATGTAAATATATATATATACATTTATTTAAATATACTAATATATATATATATATATTTGTGTGTGTGTAGGTGCAACAACTTTATATTAGTTTAAAATTCTAAACTTATATTTTTTCCTTTAGATCATAAAATTGAACACCATATTTCCAAACTTTAATGTCAGTGTTAAAAGGATTAAAACTTATATTTGATAGAATTATACACGATTTCATTGTGAAAGGATTATACCTTCTACTTTAAAATACTTGTTCGTGATTTCTAGGAAAACAACGTCTTACACGTATCTTGTTGAGTGATTCTAACTTTCCCTGAAACCACACACTCTCTCTCTCTAAAGCAATTTTCAAAAATACCTAATATTTGCGTTTACTTGAACGCGGGATAATATTTTTCCTATTATAATTTTTCCCGCTCTAAATGCATTAAAGAATAATTCTGCTTCTTTTATGTATCAGAAATTGTAGCCAAAAATTGCTCATATATATATACGAGTAAAATCCTAAAGAATTATTATCAATAATCATACTGAGTGTCGATAATAGTGTAATTAGACATAAATATGTATCTTACAATCCAACACACAAAGATTACGTATATATGTAGTATTCATATACATAATATATATATATATATATACAGAGTGTCCATAATTAAACTTGATATGTACGAGCAGTCTGTAGCAACAAACTATACAGCAGAATTGCAGGAAAATTGGGTAAAGGCAGAATGAAATGTGGGAATTTCATTCAGTTGAAAAAACAATGAATTTCTAAAATCTCCTCTAGGTGGCGTATCATAGCTTTATTGAGAAAATATAAATAATATACCAAAGTTTTCAAAACATGCTTGATATGCTCTCAACCATTGTCTGCTACCATCTGGAAACGTAAAATCGCATGTTCGACTGTTGAAAGCAGTATTAAATAGGGAATGTTACGCACAAGGCGTTCTATGCCTTCTTTAAGGGGGAATAGAGATGTGATGGGATCACGGTAGACCATAGATTTAAGGCATCCCCACAGCAAAAGTCACACGGATTTAAGTTGGGGAATTTAGGAGGCCAATCTGTTAGAAAATGCCTGCTGATGATTCTGTTTTCACCGAAATGGTGGCGGAGCACTTGGTTAACACAATGGGCGATGTGTGGAGGAGCACCATCTTGCATAAACACTGTGGTTGTATCACATCGCATTGCCGGAAGAGCTGGAATAAGGGACTGCTCTAATAATGAAGCATATTGTTGACCGGTGACGGTGCATGTAACAGGCTCTGCGGTGCTGTGCTTTTCGGAAAAAAAATTGGACCCACAATGAAGGTTGCAGTAAATCCGCACCAAACTTTTACAGTGGCGAGTGCGATGGAGTTTGTAGGAATTAATGTGTGTATATACCTGCTCAAATACGACTATTGTGCGGGTTACTGCCCCTTCCAGATGAAAGTGGGTGTCATTGGTCCATAAAATGTTCCATGGACTTTCATCCTGGAGGTCAATTCTCGCACAAGTTTGTAGACTATCCAGATCATCTGGTAAGCGCTGCTGCACTAGTCACAGTTAACAGGGATAGTAGCGTAAGACCTTTCGAAGAATCTTGCAAACCGTGGAACGAGGTTGGTCAACAAAAGCTGGAATTGCTGAACTCTAGTGCTCCCGATGGTTTCCGATCTATTTTCATCCACTTGCGTTGCTACATCATCCATCACCAGTGCTGCAACAAACTTTTGTCACCATCCTGGCTGAATCCCCAGTGTCCCCTTTGCTTCAAATTTCCTAATCATGTTTGTTAAAGCTTGACTACTGAGTGGACCTTTTCATAACCGCTTCGAAGACCGAAATTTCCTCAAAATTTTGGTAGCAATGTCTCCGTTTTGGGAAAACAATTTCAACAGGAAAGCACGTTCCTGGAGAGTCAATTTCATAACAATTTCATAATTTCATTTTTTTTAAAACTCATTAATTTTTTTCTTCGATAAAACTCCCATCATTTCATTCTGCCATTACCCAATTTTCTTACAATTCTGCTGTATAGGTTTTGCTACAGACCACTTGCAAATTTCAAATATAATATTGTGGACATAATATTTAGTTATTAAAACTGTAATATATAACATTTTATAAAAACTTTTTAGAAATTTTATTCGTGTTTTCTTAGTGTTTTTTATCAAAACATTATTACAATTCTTCCTTTGATTTAAAGTTGTAACGTTATTAGTTTTTAATGCAGAAACTGATAAATGGCAAAAAATAATTCATTTAACTGAAAACGGAAAAAATATTTTTTGTTAAATTAAGATGAAACCCCCGAAGTCAGCACAACTAATTCTGGGGATTCAGCACTTGTAAGTCTTGTGTAATTAGCCCCCAAATTGATTTTCTTACTCCACACTCGTAAGAGTTTGTCTCGGTCTCGACAAATAGGTACGTGTAAAAGCCTTTTAACTAATCCCAGGCATAAATATATATATATATATCTCCCAGATATTAACTTAGGATTATTAGGGGACTATAAATAAAAGACTACTTTGAAGAATCAAATTTATGTGCGGCAAATAGGCCATTACTATGATCTTTTAAAACATCCTCAGTATCTTGGAGCAATACTTAGTACTATTTCCTGCAATTAATTCACATAATAACGCAGTCGGTGATACAATCCAGCTAAATAATTCCTATAAATCTAGCTCCACTTCAGATCCATTTTTATAGTGCTACACATCTGTATATCGAATTTCTTTTATAAGAAAGCATCAGTTAAAAGTTTTCAATAAACTTTAAATAAAAATACCAAGTGGCATAACCCTTTACAAGATACTAATAAAGTATGTGATTTACACTGACTGAAAAGAGAATTTCAACTACAAAAAAAAAGCCATGTGTTACATAAACGATATTTGGTAGGCTTGTTTATACACCTAAAAGATGATATCAATTCAAATTTCACACTTCACGCTTAAGTGTGGTGCTAGTAGTAACACTAAGAACTTGCAAATCAGGGTTGCTTTAAATGCGTACTGTAAAGTTCGAGAGCATTATCTGTTTGAGAAATTTGACGCATTGAGTTGATGTTGGCCAAGAATGCCTTCAAGGGACAAAGAAGCCGTCAACAACTCATACAATTTGAATGATGTCATGTAATATGGCAACGAGAAGGTGGATTTCCTTCCCACGATATTGCAGAAAGATTTAGCCTGAAAGCATCTATTGTGCATGAATGTTCTGAGCTGTGGTTAAGAAAAGGTTCTGCCTCAAGTAAACCGGGTTCCGACCAGCACTACTGAGAGGGAAGACCACCATATTCGGCGTACGGCTGTAGCGCATCGAATTGCGTCTGCGGCGGAAATTCGAGTTGTAGTTGGTACCGCAGTGATTCAATGAATTGTTAGAAATTGGTTATCGGTTGCTTCAAGAACAGCTCCAAGCCAGGCGCCCCGTAGCGTGTATTCTACTGATTGCAGGCCATTGCAATACAATGCAAGCACGCTTGCATTCAAAATTCTGGTGGACATACCAGCTATTAATGCAACAACATTTCGCATAATTACATCAAAATTGAGAAACGAGATTTTTTCAAAATTATTTTATATTTTTAATTTGTTTGAATTGTAAAGTTAGCAATGATAATATATACGTATATTACATAGGTTATACAAATAATTGAATTAAATTAAGATTGTTTTGAGACTATTCTTTTTTCAAATAGACATGGATGGTTCAAATCTAAGGAGAATTAAGAAGATTACTTGTGTGTATCACAATATTCAGTGAATGTTAGTAAAACGTTAAGTAGAAGTTGTTAAATTGGGAGCAATGTAACACAAAAGGAAATTTTAACTCTCTATGACTCGTAAGACTTGGGTAAAGTCTTGCATCACCCTACTTGAAGTTAATATTGCATTTTAAATGTTCAACATATTAGAAGCTTCAATTAAAGATAAGTGAAGTTAGATGTATGCCGTTAAATTGCCAATCTTTATGCGTATAAACATGCTTGATGCTTTGATTATGTATACATGAAAACTTCTATTATGTAAGCGTTTCATATAGTTACAAAGATGTCTTTAAGAACTAAATTATCACAATAATTTATTAACTTAGATAAAAATGCATTTCTTTCACATATCATAAAATAAAATGATTCTTATTAAAATTATTTTTCTTTTCGAAGTCTGGCAATAGAAAACATCCTTAATACGTTACAATTGTATTATTTTTCTGATTGTTACATTAATTATAAAACTTTATTTTCTTTAACATGTATGCTAAATAAAGAAAAATTATATTTTTTGGAGTAAAGAATAAGAATATACTTATGCTTAAATTTTAATATATTTTGTATTTAAGTAAGAATTAATTTTTTAAGGGGTCTCAGGGGTGTTAAAAATGTTTCGAGAGCACAAAATGTGAACAATTTTCGACTAGAAATAATTCTTTGAGGTTAAAATGAAATAATTTGATTCTTTTACACATTTTTTATAAAGGAATAAAGCTTCAAAAAAGTATAAAATGTCTAAAATATAATCATAATTTTAAAAATAATAAGCACATAAATATAAGACAGATTTTTGTAAGAAACAAATAGTAAGTTTTACGACGCGCATGATATTTTCTGAAATAATAATTTTAATTACTAGCAATAAGTTGATTTATAAAGTCAAATATATCCTTATTAGATGGTAGCGATTAGATATAAAAAGAATAAAAAATAATATTTTTAAAAAATAAAAAAAGTACATTTTTAAAATTTTTTTCAAAAAATTTATTTTTTTTGAAATTTTTTAAAAAATTACAAATATGTAATACTATAAATAGCTAGGATTTAAAGATTATGATAGAGTTTATAATTCTGTAAAGTTTTATGCAACAAAGTATGATAGTTTTTGAAACGCAATGCGCGTAAGTGAAAAAAACACAAACTGAGAAAAAAGGCTTTAAAGTTTTAAATTGAATTTGAGAAAATAAATTTTAAAACTTACATGCTAAAATGCTCCAGGATCATAGGATATGCCTTCCTGTTGCTCAAACAGCTCAATTTCTGTACTCTTTTTAATTTTTTAAATCTCTGCGAGCTTCAAACGATGACGTTGAGCTCCTCTTTCTTGACGTAAAGATTCGACGATTGTCACGTTCAGCCAGGGACACACAAACATTTTTGTTAATTTTTAAGCCAAATTTCTCTAAAATAGTATTAAGTATTTGATTTCCATCATTAAAAATGCTGGTTGCTAGATTTGCAGCAATCTCTGCAATCTGAAGGCTAGAATCAATCGTCTTCGGACAAAACTTCCAGATTAATGAATTTAAACTTTCATTAGGATTCTGTGTCTTACCTCCTAAGCATTTCTTCAGGAGTGCCAGATGAGATAAGTCTGCAAATACAGGCTTAATTACATCTTGAACAGCTTTCGCAACTGAGGGTTTGTGTTTATAATTTTGTAAATTATTATTAATTGCGGCATTATACTTACACTATGTATTTGGATTTGTACGACAAAATCAGTGCATCGGTTCATCATCGGTGCTGCAAGAATGACCCCGAACAGCCCAAATGGCTTTCCGCATTTCCTTTACACTAGTAGAATTGCATCGAATAGCATTACCATAGTAATGCGCAAGCTTATCAATTAAACTATCAGTTAACCTACCTTTACCGCCTATAGTTTTACCATCAGATAATTTCTTCTTACCATATACTAATTTAAGCTTCCTAAGTCTTGTACCCATTCTCTTTTGCACATGGCCTACACATTCTATTTTCTGAATAAGATGGTCATAGCCGTATGGATTGTTTTCAGAAAGGGCATTGAATGTTTTTGTATCGCCATCTACTATGTAGTTCGAATATTTCAGGTTGTGAAGCTTTTCTGATCGATTAAAAATCCTCAACATCCCGTCAACCTCCATTTTACCAGCAGAGCCAGAATAATTTTTTCTACATGAAATCTTATGCGCTCTTTGCTATTTATTGTACTTGATACCAAACTTTACCCCTTTATAACTGTCGCTTCATTTGCAAAATGAGGGCAACACTTCCCAATCCAAAACCTTACCTGTTTCGCTCCCTATTAGAGTACATACTCCAATCAACGATGAATGTCCTCTCGTCTTCCAGGTCCCATCACCACTTACCGTTAAAATGTTATCAGGTAACGAAGAATTTTCTTCGACAGCTGCCCTGTTCATGCTTTCTTCGGCGACTTCCTTCATAACAAGTGAAAGCTTATTATTAATAACATCATATGATTTTTGTTCAACAGGATTAGGAAGACTCATTACAGAACAAAAGGTTTTTAATGACTCTAAACCTTGACCTATGCATCCCATTGCTAAAATAGATCTTCTGTTAATTTCTGGAGCATTATTTTTTTATTCCCAATGTTTTCACAGCTTGGAAAAAGTACAAATACTCCCACATTTTTTACAATGTATTTCAAAATTCGAATATAAACCACGAGTGGATTTTTCATTAATTGTTAATGGTTTATGACATTTTAAACAGCATGATACTGACAAAATAGAGCTAAAGGTTTAAATAAAATCAAAAATACGATATTCTTTGAAGTTTTCACTTACCTTAACAAGATTTGACTTTAATGAAGTCAGAATTCCTGAAAGTTTTTTACTAGAAGCATTTTTCATTTCGGCACACTTACTTGTACTTTTCATTTCTACACACTTCTTCGTATGTTTCATATCTGTAACATGTGAGTCACTTACCTTTAAATATTTATTTCCTTTAACTCTTTTCCTGGGGCACATTGCCCAACGATTTTTTCAAAATAAAACAACAAAAATCTTCGCTTTAGATAAGCGTTTTAAAAAAACGTGTACTAAAGTAAACACAAGAGAATCAAAACACAGCAGAATGAATGTGTTGAGTTGCAGGCTTCCTTCTGATCAACTCAAGAGCTTAAAATATTTCATGAGGCTTATTAAAAACAAAAAAATAAATGGTATGCATGAATTTAAAAATAAATGGGCGTGGCATGTGTCCATTTAAAAGTTGTTATGACTAAATTGCTGTTTGCAATTTTTTGAATAACTTTCGAAGTTTTTAGAGTATTGTCACGTGGTTAGTATCAAAATGTTCAGAAAAAAATGAAGAACAAGATATATTTTTTTCGAAAATTCGAAAAAAAAATTTTTTAACACCCCTTAGACCCCTTAAAACATTATTTCGAACGAGGAAAAATGATTTTGTCCCCTTCATAGAAATCCTAAAAATTAGAATTTGAAAAGAATTTATCTATGCTTTTAATAAAAATTTGTGATGTTTGTATGAGAAAAAAAAAACTGAAAAATATTCCCAAGACTACCTTAATTAAAATAAAATGTAAAAATAAAAACAATACTTTAAAAGCACTTTGGCTTGTTGATCACGTACATCAACAAAAGCTTAACCCATAGAACAACTTATGACAAAAAAAATAGAAACTAAAAAGTTTGAAATAAACATTAAAGCATTTTGTACGTGTATAAATTCACAAATAAATTTGACTACAAACAGGGGAATTAAGTTAAAAGGAAAATTCAGATGTTAGTGTTTTGATTAAAAGGTACACCAAGAGTGTCTTTGAATCATGAATAATATTCTTGAAAAAGTGTGTATAATAAGGCTTCTCTTAATCAAACTAAAATTATCAGGAAATATTGGCAGTGAATATCTCACACTTATAGTGGTGTTTTTTTACAATTCTTTGCACATTTAAACAATAAAGGAAAGCAGTTATTTTTTTAAAAAAAAATCTTTAGAAAACCTTTTATTATTGTAATTAAATTTTTGCCTGAACTTTTCCCAAAGAAATATTACAATTAAAATAAAATAGTAAAAGTCTGAATTTTATCAGCTATTATTTAAATCTTACAAATTTTTAACTTACAGAGCGAAACTAAATAGTTTAAATATGAATACTATTTTCTTTTAATGTTTTTGTACAAGTTATAAATCTTAAACAGAAAAATTGATTAAAAAATTAAATAACTGATTAGCGAAGAATTAAGATAGTGGAACTTTATTAATATCTTGATTTAATTTTGTAAGAGATATTGCGATGAAATAAAAAATTTTCATTTATTATTTACCCATTAAAAAAAGGATTCTTAGGATAGTTAAAGATAAAAAAAATAGGAAGAATCCCTAACTTCTCCCATTTGCTTTTATTTTGATTATGAAATAAGATTCTTCCAGTTTTATATGAAACATATAATTACAATCGCATGAAATTAGATTATTCTGTATATGCATAACTTTTTGTTTTAATGTATACAACTTATGATTAATTAAAATTACTTTCAGTATAAAATCGTGCTACTCATTTAGTTTTATAAAAAAATCTCTCTAAATCTAAGTTAAAAATATTTTTCAGTTTTCTCTGGAATCAGGAGCAAGTATTAATTGCACATACCTTACATCATTCTTACGCTCATCATTTAAAAGTACTGTAGTTGAACCACAATTCCTTCTAAATAAATTTAAATTGGATTTGATAAAAATCGGTTAAACTTCTTCAGATGTGAAGTATTTAAATCCCTATTAGGCCATCAAGAGAAAATAAAACATCAAAAACTACAAGAAGGAAATTTAATATAGTCGACCCTCCATATATAACGAACCTCTATTTTACGAGTTTCTCTATTTTGCGAACTTTTTTCTGGAACCACAAGAACATTTTATTATTTTCTTTGTAAAATAACCTCCAAGCAGCGAAGTGCATTTTTTCTATAACGAACTTTTCTACTTGTAATTCGATTATTTTCTCCTTTTTTTTGTTTTAGGACATTTTTCAAATTCTCTCTTTTAGCACATTTTATGATCGTAACTGACCTTGAACTGCTATTACCAGGTGCCTAACTCACATAGATCGATGAAATGACCATAATGTATCAAATAAAAAAGTGAAATAAAACTATTAGATTTTATCAGTATTTAAATTAAAGGATGTCCTTGATAGTGCATGCTTAAAATTAGCGGTTATAAAATAATGTACGCTTAAAATTACTCGTAGGCTTAAATTTAGAAACTTTCAGTAGAAAAATCATTAGTTTTAACATAAAATTATTTGTTATAGTGGAAAATACAGTGAATTCCTGAAAAATTGTCTTTATCCTTTTTTTTTCAAGTGCAGATTTCTTTTTGATGAGTGCGATATATAAAATATTAATATATATAAATTTCCAAAAAAAAGTGTGAGTAATTCGTTTTTAAAAATAATATATAGTGTTTATGAATTTAAAATTTGTTTTGTGTTGTTTTTAAAGTATATTAAAAGATGAATATCTAGTTAACAAATTTTCCATATAACAAACTTTTTTGGTTCTTAGCGATTTGGTTAAATAGATGTCCGACTGTATTTATTTCCATAAAATAAAAATCCATATTATTCCATAAAACCACCCCCAAAACAATCGATACAGAAATAAATGCTATTCAGTCTCCCGGTGCAATCATATATCACGTAGCTCATCATCAGTATAAACCACCCCCTTTCCTTTATATCATCTTCCCCACGCTTGATTTATCAATGTTATGACATACTTCTTTGCTTTTGATGCTAACACAAACCTCAAAGCACGATTAAGTCTATTCAACTCAGCCATGCCCTTGCTTCGTAGTTGCTCCCTTGACCATCTCTAGATGGCGCTATCTGCAGAATTAAATCGTGTCCTCTACGACATCTGGGACATATAGAATCATGAACAAATCGGTATTGGGACCAAGAAATCTTATTTGTGGTTCTAATGTAAAGGTCACTACACTTCTGGGGGTTTATCAGCAATGGTGGGTCATAATGGTAGATGACAGGACATAAGCTTCAAGACGAGGCTTATGTGTTATGTGTTTCGTCTGGTAATTCAACGATTTTCTTCTTTTTCTCATTCTAGAAATTTTTCCAGGGAATCCTTATTTAAGAGTATTGCTCTCGTATCAAAGTGTTATGGATCTTTTAAATCCCCATCCTATAAGAAATAAACATGAAAAAGAACAGATCAAATTTCAAATATTATGGGGGATTATCCTTATACGTTGGACTTGATCTCAATAAGGACTACTATATCTTAAATCAGGCTGAGTGTCAATATACTCCCATAATATCTAGAGGAATTTTAATATATATATATAGAAACACATCGTGCTATCCTAATATTATTCAGAAAACTAGGAAATTCACAATAAAAAATAAAGTCAATAAATCATCAATTTTTATTAATCTAGCTGTAAGAAAATAAATAAAAATTCTTCATTTATTGCAGAAATAATTCACACTCATTTTTTCTTACGGTTTCAAGGGAATTTCGATTTTATAATTTTATTTTACTTATAACAATCAAATTTGGTGATTTTTTACTATAATTAAATGACTTATCATATTACGAAGCATTTTCTTGTTATATGTTAAACTTTACATATTAATTTACTTATGCAAATATATTTCACTTCATATCGCTTAAGAATATATAGATTTCAAAGTAATTAAACCTCTGACTTTTTAGTTTTTTTTCCCCTCAGAAAATTTGGTTATATATTCTTTATTAATCTAATATATCACACACAAAATATTTTGAAAATGTTAAATAAATTTAGAGTTTGTATTAAATTTTGTAATGTTTTTTCTTGTCTATTTAATGTAATCTCGCTTTCTGATTTAAAATAACACTTGTATGAAATCGGTGATCTGATTCAAACATAAAATAAATAATTGGATCCCTGGATTTTGAAACAAATTGTTAAAAAATAATAGAAAATTTGAATTTTTTGACAATTTATCAAAAAAAAAAAAAGGTTAAAATATATTTTAATCCTGTAAGTTTGAAACAAATTATCGAAATATTTAAGGGATAAGCCTAGTTATGCTTTTTTATTATTAATTTTGCACTTAAGATACAATTTTAATTTATAATGGGTTTCAATAAAATTTTAAAAGCAAGGCATTTAAATAAAATCTATCTATAAAATTTAAATTAAATCTATAAAGTTTATTTTGTTGAACCTAAATGCATTCAACCCTTAAAACTACTGAAAATTAATGCCTTAATCACTGGCGTAACTAGTTCTAAAAGAGTATTTATGAAAATTCCATGGGGATGACTTTTTGGGAGATTTTTATGAATTTCCCTACACATTTTCGGGCACCTGAAGCTTGGGGCTCCTTGTCATTGATACGGTGGTAGCTATGCCTCTGGTCTTAATATAAATAAATAAAAATCGATCAGCACCTTGGGGTTACGCGTTTTCCTTCTTCGTTCTTATTGTTTATTTATTTAACATTCTCCAGCAGTGTATTTGCAACGAATATTTCTTAGCATTCAGTATTTCTAGTAATATTCTCAAATATGAAATATCATTAATCGTTCACGACTGAGATACTAATTACCTCATTAAAGCAATCCAATATAGAAAACTCTAAGAAAGCATATATTTTATAAATTAATATAATTTAGCTTGATTGTACGCGTTTTCCGTGATTCATTAATCGTGTTCATATGATTCTTCTGTACTCACTTTTTTTTGATCTTAAGGTTGAATAGTATTTGTTAATCTCTCATTAAGAAAGTCAATAAATAAATTATTATTAAATTTTAATTAATTATGATAACATATTCAATTAAAATAGCGAAATAATATATATAAGATTACAACCTCGTTTTAATATACTCAACTCCAGCTGCATTATGTATAATTGCTTACATAACAAATACATGTACAGCTTCTGTAAAAACACAGCAGCAGATTTATATTTTGACTATTTATGCAAAACTTATGTGCTTTGGTAACTATACGCATAAAATTAAATTTTAAAAAATATTCATATAAGCATAATTAATGAAAACCTTAAATGAGTGTTTGGCAATCGTCAATAATTCAAAATACGGATAGGAAAATGACAAATACAATATCGAGTTCAAACTTGTGCTGAAATATAGTTCAGTACTTTTCTAAATAAGTGTATAAGGGCGAGAAAAGCCTCTTTTCAACCGATACAGTGGGTTATGTTCAATGGTAGTAAAGCAATGATTGCTTTATCGAATATTTGAGGATACTTCTTTTTCCAGTCAGTTCGGAATAAGATGAGAGAGAAAATTCTTTTCAAACTTAAGCTTAAGTGAAGAATCTGTATTCAATTCAATCAGCTCAACTTTTTAAAGTTTTTAAAATTGCTTTTTAAAGTCAAATTGCTTGCACCGTTTTTTCCCTACATCAGAGACGTCTTTCAAAGTAGAGTTTTATAACATTGTTCTTCATTAAAAGTTCTTAATCAATTGCTTTATGAAAAGTAGTATAGTTCTTTAAAACTTATTTTATACTTTTTTGGAGGAATTTCTTAGTGATAACATTGGAAATAATTTTTATTTCTTTAAATTCAATTTATTTCTATAAGCTCGTATTGGTCATTCACGCAAAATGTACTGCTTCATTTTTAAATTACTTTATTTCTCCTTGAAACAAAAATGTGTTACAATTGTTTTATAGTAATATTTCATAAAACTAAAAAAACCCAATATTTTTGATTTTTTTTATAAATTATGTTTTTAAGTATCTTTCTTAATTTATAAAACAATAATGGTCTGATAATGATACTTCTGAGTTAATATTATACGACTAATTTTTAAAGACTGAGTTTCTAAGTTGAAAAAAATTACATTAATATACCTCAAGAATAAGTTTTCTTTATTCATTCAATAACACACCCATTACATTTTTGTTTTCACGAAAGTAATTTCCAACCACAGGAAAATGTAGTAACGAATTTATGTATATAAATATGTATATAACCAAATTTCTTTTCAGCAGTTTAATTTCCGTTTCCTTCATGCGGTGGTAGTTAGGAAGTCCTTTTCTCACGCTGCTGTTACGTTAAATAATAAACACTGAACGTACATTTTGGTGATGTAAAAGAAACTGAAAAAACAACAAAAAATCCCGGCCAGAAAAAAAGAGATAAAGAACAAAAGAGGGAGTTTGGATTTTAATAAAACTGTAGTATAATTTGCATTAACTCTCGCATGGGCGAAAAGAATTATATCTAACATTGTATAGAAGTAAAAATGAGAGTGAAATCATATATAATAATTTAAATTTGAAATTAAATAGGCTAACATATAGTTTTTGGTCTCGGAGTTCTATATTTTTAGAAGTGACATTGTTTTGTATTCATTCAGTAATTTTGAAAAGCCGTGAATTTATTGAGTTATATATAACATAATCTTTATACACTGCTGGCCACCGTAAACGCAACACCAAGAAAGAAAAGAGATAGCACTACAAAATTTATTTTGTAGCTAACATGTTGACCAAATATCAAATGATAAAATTTATAGATTTGTGGTTCCTGCCAGAATCAGTAGCCAGAGTAGCCACCCTTGTTGGAGATCACCGCTGCCACACGCCTCTGCATTGATTCAAAGAGACTTTGGATGTGTTATTGAGTACAGCAGACCAAGCAGCTTCCAAACGTTGCCAAAGTTGATCTAGTGTGGCAGCTGGGGGTGTAATCTGGGTCAATCGTTGAGCAACCATGGACCACATGTTTTCTATCGACGAAAGATCGGAGAGCGAGCCGGCCAGGGAAGCAACTCAATCTGGTGATTGATGAAGAACCTTTGGACAATGCGTGCCACGTGTGGTCACGCATTATCCTGCTGAAATATGGCTGTGGCCAAGCCCTGAAGGTAAAGAAGGACAACAGTCTCCAACACCTCGGAGTTGTAGCGCTGGCTGTTTAAAGTACTGGAAATGCGTACTATAGAAGAGCGAGAGTAATATCCAATACCACCCCATACCATAATACTCGGTGCAGGACCAGTGTGTCGGTGCATAACGCAGCTGTTCAACATCTTCTCTCCACGGTGTCTCCAGACTCGAATCCGACCATCGTGGTGTTGCAGACAGATGCGTGACTCGTCAGTAAAGACAACTTCATTCCATTCTGCAGCCCACATCCTTCTTTCATCGCACCATTGGCGGCGGAGACGTCTGTGGTTCTGCATCAAGGGTAGACCAAGCAATGGACGTCTTGCGGACAGACCACTCTGCTGTAAATAGTGTCGAATGGTACGCGCAGACATTGAATGATGCGTTACAGTCTCAATGTGCTGTGCTATGGTTCGTGATGTGACTGAGTGATCCGTCACTGCCATGCGCAGAATTTCCTGTCCTCACGTGAAGTGGCGCACTGAGGTGGATGTGATCGACCACGTCGGTCTATCGTACCCTCCCTCATCCAATGGTCACATATTCGCATTACATTTGTTTGGTTTCGTCCAACACGACTACCGATTTCCCTGAAAGATAATCCACAATTTCGGTAGGCCACTATCCTTCCTCTGTCGAATTCGGAAACTTGATCAAAAGCTGATCGCTGTTTTCTACGAGACATAACTGATCGTTTTTTTGGAAAAAAACCACAAGAAAAACACAATTTCCTAACTTGAAATCGTCGAAATCTCCAAGCCTTAAATAGCGCTTTGAGGTAGCGCCACCGGCGTGCGTGATGTGTGTCGGCGCTGAAATTCTAATCATTTGCATATCTCACCTCGGCTTATGCATGTTGTAAATTTCATGTTATTTGCGTGCTTCCTTCAGGGTGTTGCATTTACGGTGGCCAGCAGTGAATATAAAAATCTCGTGTCAGATTTTTTTGTCCGCGATGGACTCTGAAACTACTCAACCGATCCTTTCATGATTTTGCATAGTTTGTGTCATTTCGTCGAAATTAAAACAGAGCATAGTTTTTATCTGAATTTATGACGCTATTATTTTTTTATTGCCGTAAATGGGTAGAAATCAGAAAACGGGCAAATTCGCAAAATATTAGAATGCGCATGTACCTGCAGAAGCGGATTTTATTGACCAAGGTGCATGAAAAATTAGTGACTGGTGTATTTTGGGGCCGAATTTCAAATTGAATCTTAATAATACCCGTAACTTTGTGCCGGATAATGCAGGTCGAACGTATTTTAGACACACCCTGACACGTCCCTACCTTAAAAGCCTTGGAGCGCAAAAACTTGGCTCCTGGCGTATTTTGAGAGAGGCAACCTGAATCTGATATTCAATATGAGAAATTGTTGCAACTTTACCGGATATTTCTGGACGACTGTCATTTAGGCGGACCATGACAGGAGTTTTCCTGAAAAGTATTGAAGCGGGAAAAGTACTTTTCTGGTCATTTTCGGGATGGTGAACAGAATCCGATATCGGATATTAGAAATTCCTGGAACTTTGTGGATAATGCCAGAAGACCCTAATGCCCCTTTCCAGAAACTGAACTTGAAGGCTCAAGGGAGCCGAAAGTAGTCCCCGGTTGCGTATAGGGGTTGGAAAGGAGAATCAGCAATCAGGTTTCAGAAACTGCCATAAATTTGCAGGATATTGCCGAAATAAGGTGAAATGGTTTCGCATTCGAGTCCCACTAACGAATTTTTATTCCTTCTACTGGCTGAGTTTTCACGCGCTGGGCACTGAAATTCAGTCCCGTGTGTGTTTCGGAGGGAGAAAAGATTATCTTAAATCGGATTTTAGGAGTTCCGGTAATACTGAAAAATGCCGGATGACCGTAATATGCGCGGACGATGGTGTCAGTTTAAATTGCAGACGTAGGGGCGCAAAAAGTGGGCCTTTTTCGTATTTTGAGAAGGCCGATCCGAAAATTCAATCCAATTCGAGAAATTCCATTACTGTGTTAAATAATGCAAGACGACAGTATTTTAAGTGAACTAAGACAGTAGTTTACCTTAAAATTCTTGGAGTGTTCAGAGTGCGCCCCGGTGGTTTTCTAGGCGGAAAACAAGAATCTGAAATTGGACTTTAGAAACTTCTGTAACTTTTCAGGATAATGTGAGACGACAGTATTGCCACCCCTTTCAGGAAAGGAACTTGCGGAAGCAGAGGCGCCAAAAGTGGGCACTAGGTGCGTCTCGGAATGGGGAACGAGAATCTGGATTCGAATTTCAGAAAATCCCTTAATTGTTCTTGATTTGCCGGAATGAGGTCAAATGGCTTTACGATCGAGTTTCGCGTCCGTACTTTTATTCCCCATAGCTACTAAACTTTCAAGCGCAGCCTTGCGGAAATACGATCAACAGAAAATTGCATTGGCAATTGGAGGTGGAATTAGTGCCACTGCAATTGCCATTTAGATTTTGCTGCAACTTTTTTAAATGGTGGACAAACTGCACATTCAGAATTCCAGCTGCAATTAGACATTCCTGAGAAACTAGACTTAACGCGTAACATTAAAAAAAGCGGAATGGCTACGATATTGTAAAGGAGTTCAATCATAATTTGCAATGAGTGTACTATGATTCATAGACACTCACTCGTAGCTTTACATAGAACTTTGTAAGATTTAAATGGCAACGAAAAATATTCGGTGGTGCTGTCCTATTACTCTCTGGCGACTTCCGACAGACACTGCAAGTCATTCCTCGCTCTACTTTAGCTCACGAGATTAACGAAAGTTTAAAACAACCGTTTTTATGGCAAAATGTTGAAACAATTCGATTTGACCATAAGCACACGAGTTGAATTGCAGGAAATCAGCGCTAATATTTTCTAACCAACTGCTGGATATTGCAAACAGCGAAGTGGAACTACTTGAAAATACAAAATGTATCAAATGGCCAGACAAAAAAAGGAACTGATTCAAAGTGTCTTACCGGTTAACCCTTTAACTGTCCTGCCCGCGATTATCTCGGGTATAGCACTTGTGCTACAAAATGTCACGCCTGAGTATTAAATAGGATAAATTCTTTTCAGTGCATCTTATTATTATACCCGAATACATATCGGGAGAAATTTATTTTGGCTACATCTCTTTGTCAAACCCGAATCTATATCGGGAAATGTTAATTTGGGCTTGATTTAATAAATAGTGTTACTTCCATGGTACTTCCATGATCTATGGTACTTCCATGGTGGTACTTCCATGATCGACCAAAAAAAATGAAGTTCTACTCAAACCAAAGATTTTTTTTTACTCCAATCTACCAATGGGTGGTATAGATCGCTGCGATCAGAAAATTTACTTTCATCCGACAATCCGAAAATGCATGAAAAAATATCATGAAAAGATATTTTTACTTAACACGGTACGCTGGAGCTCATTTTTGCACAATAAAAATGTAGTTAGGAACGTATTAAATTTTTAGAATTTCGAATCCAAGTTGTAGAAGAGCTTTTACATAAATACGATGATGCAGCTTCTGGACAAAATATTCCTACCACCTACAGTACATAACACTGCCGTTTTAGTGAACGAAATTTTATATCTCATATTCCTCCTCCTGCGAAACGTGAGCCTACATGACTGTATAAAAATTGCTGATCACAAAAAATGCTAATGAAAAAAAGATAGAGATGGAAACACGATTCTGGTGTAATGAGGATATGTTGTGGACTTGATATGCGTGTGGAAAAATGTTTCAAGTTGTATTAGACAAAACTGAGTAACTAAAGAACTATTAGGTATTAATTTTTATTTTATTTTGTTTTTAGAAAATAATGCACGTCTAGAAACAATCTTTACCGCTGCGATCTTATATGATAGCTACCTCAAGCAAATGTGCAGTTTGCTACAATACTTTAAAAACTTTTAAGCATGTCATTCAAAATATCCATTTTTTAACTATTAAGTATATTTTATTTTGTACTAAATATTTGATTTTTGCAATAAAAACATGGACAGGTTTTGTACCCAAAACATCAAAATAACTTAACAGTTAAAGGTTATACAGGGTGCCCAGCCTTAATGTGGCCCAACAGCTAATTCCTGAACCGTTCGGCTTAGAAATGCCTTTCCAATTTGAAAAATGTTTTAAAACAGGTAAAGAATGCTTTACTTGCTTTTCGAACCAAAAAACCCAATTAGAAAAAAATTACAAGAATTATTTTTTACTCGGTCCTCAGGTCTTATCACTTATATTTAGGAAAAGATGTAGTATATACAAAAACAAAGTAAACACAAAACGTTTCATTTTATTACGATAAAAACTGACCGAGTTATGGAACTTTGAAAATCTTATATTTCATCCAATTTCTGGGCAATTTTCAAAAAGCTAGTAAGGGGGCATCTCCAAAGTGAAATTAATAGAAACTCTGCCAGGAAACTTTCGCTCTTGCACATCACTGTTACGTAAATCGTTTTTAAATTTAAAAGCATACGTTAATAATACAATAATTCAGTACCTAAGAAATAAAATTTATTCTGTGTACGTGTAAACCGTAGAAAAAATAAAATATTTTGGACGAAGAAAACATTTTAAAAGCAGTTCCAAAAAATAGACTTATATGCTGTAGCTTCAGTCTGATTTGCTGCCTTTTTGCTGATCATGACGAACGTTAAATATATGTTGTGTAGTCGCTTGCATACAGTCGTATTCTAATATTACGAATTCTAGTACGGGAGAACGAGATGTATACAAATGAAGAATACTGCGAAATGATACTGTTTTATGGGCAGTGTAATTGAAATAAGAGAGAGGCTGCAAGACTTTATGCAATTAAATTTCCCATTCGAAGACATCCATCTTATTCTGCAATTTCCCGTGTTGTTCAACGCTTGTATAAAACTGTGAGTTGTCATAGACGTATCCCCTTGTTTCGTGTCACACCTCGTGGCTTCACCATTATTTAAGTTAATTTGGTCATTCTGATATGATAAAGCCCCTGATTCATGATTGGCATATCATTACACATTATGCTATAATTTGAACGGCAAATCTTGTATTATTTTGCTGCTATTTGTTAAAACAAGCTGTTTTAATCTTTTCGGTACAAGTTGTTTAACTTTTATTGTTTGCCATACAGCAATACAAATTGTCAATATATGATTTTTTCTACGATGTTTTAATATTACTATAAAGTTTATCTTTTGCTCTTTCTGTAGATAGTGAATTACTGTTCTCTAAACTCAATTTATATACGACCCCCTTTTCTGAGCAACTCGGATGCTTCAAATTTATGTAGCATAACTCGGTCAGTTTTTATCGTAATAAAATGAAACTTTTTGTGTTTACTTTGTTTTTGTGTATTGCATCTTTTCCTAAATTCAAGTGATAGGACCTGGGACCGTATAAAAATTTAATTTTTGTAATTTTTTTGTAAATGGGCGTTTTGGTTCGAAAAGCACGTAAAAACATGCTTTACCTTTTTTAAAACGTTTTTCAATTTGGAAGTGCATATCTAAACCGAACGGTACGGGAATTAGCTATTGGGTCACATTAAGGCTGAATACCCTGTATATATATATATATATATATCATTATACTTTTCAAAAAAGCAAAAAATGCCGTACAATATTTATTGAATCAAGGATGTAGATGATTTTTAAATAGATAAACATTTTTCCAGACAGATTCTAATAATTTTTTCAAATCTGTGCAGCTGTTTACAGTTTGGAGTACCACTTGTAATAATTAGGAGCTGATTTTCAGTGAAAGCTAATTGAGTTCAGCAAAGATTTTGATTTTACGTGTTGTATATCATTCTTTTTCTCTCTAGAAAACTAGCTTTTAATTAATTATAAGTAATTGAAAACAATATGCTATTTGTTTATTTATTTCTTCAAACGGTAAACACAAAGGACTTGAACAGAGACAAATCAGGAACAAAATTATATAAGAAAAGAGTCTGCTTACTAACGTTACGACTATGGAATAAGGTCAAGTTTCTCATAGTGATCTATTTTTATTATCCATTTTAATTAAAATTTGTGTGTTCACAACACTATAATATCCATAATACGAATGCTAGGAATAATCAAATAAAATCTTTTACTCGCTGTAAATCTTAAAATTCTTCTATTAAATATGTGGAATGTCATGGAGTAAGTCATTTATACTGTCAATGAGACATGATGTATGAGTAATTCATGTACAAAGAATTACGAAATGAAAAAAAAAACTCGTCCAAACTGTATTTTGGGAATAAAAATTTAATTAATAATTTTGAGTTATTTAAGCGGATAAATCAATCTTAGTAAATATATTGCAACATTTGACATTTTAAATTCTGAGGTTTTAAGTGTGCGCCCGCATTACAGGGATTAATTAGGGAATTGAAGTAATTAATTCTCATAAATATTTTTGAAACACAAGATTATCTTAAGTTTCTATTTACTCTAAAGATGATACTGTGTTGCCGAGGGTTTCTCTCTTCAGAGTTCGATTTCAGTATCGGCATAATGTCTTTTACTTGAATTGAAGATTCTTGCGATCTCTTTATTATAGTCATGACTAATTTACTCAAGACATAATTTTTTTTTCAATATGTAATTATCTGCTGGATTTTTTTAAGAAAATATATGGTAAAAGGTTAAAATTGCTTATACAATTAATAAGGATATGAAAAATTGTTTTATGTAAATTGAAAGCACATTTGTATTAAAGTGTAAGTATTTTATTTGAAATATACTTTATTTAATACACAATTAAAGAAATTTGTAAAAGTCTTCATCAAATTGCTTAAAAAATTAACAACAACGCAAGCACACAATCAAATAACCCTTAAAGTACCGTCTATGACAGCAGTTTCTTAATATATGTAATATGATGTTCCAATGTATATAAATATATATTTTAAATATATACACTTCTCATTTTTTTACTTTATTTTTTATATTTTGAATCAGCCTTTTTGTGTGCACCAGTGGCTAAAACAGAAACTTAAAAATTTTAGAGTAAGAATTAAAAATTATTTACGATACTCCACAGAGTTTTTCATTTCAAGTCCAAGACTGAGGTTATTATAAGACCATTAGAACCAAGATTAGGAAAAACTATAAAGTGGAGTGGGAGTAGGAAATACAAAATAGAACTAAGTATAATATGGTTTAGGAGCTCTAGAGATATCCATATTACCCGGAATGTTATGTATATTTTACAGAAATTTAGAATTACTATAATAATAGTGATTGGGACAGTGACTAGAGGACATATTATGAGGTTCCGAGTGAGTGAGTGAGTGATTTTGGGGTTTATTGGCGCAAGAGCCGACTTCGGCTATACTGCGCCAAACATTTGTTTTAATATCTGTGGTCTAGACGGGAAGAGAAAGAAAGAATGAATTGAATGACAAGAAAGAGGGTCGAAAATAGAGAAGGATCACTACGGTACCCCGGGTTCGTGAAGCCCGTGTTTACCAAAGACAGTAAACCCCGTGGGAAAAGGAAAAGATCACTAGGGCACCTCGGGATTGTGACACCCGTACTCACCTAAAGAAGGAGAGCCCCCGAGGGGTATGAGGTTCCGAAGTGTGTATGCAATAGGGAAATTCTGATTAGGGGTGGATTGCGTTTCAGTATTGAGTACAAATCGCAGTTGGGCTTGAACGAGAACATTGTCATGTGTGTCAGTTAAGAAGAAAAGAAGGGGTTTATATTCATCTATAAAGAAAAGCATAAATAGCCAAATTTGATACCCTTATATTTTTAGAAAATTAATAGTACTAGTTTTGACACTTTTCTCAAATAATATTAACATAGTAAATACTTTTCAAACTCTATAAAATTAAAAATAGTTTATTTATATTATACAAATCAATGTAGTGCTTATATTTTAACATTAAAAAAATTTACGAGTATGGATAGTATACTTAAGTAATTTTTAGGTATGCATTTGCTGAAATACTCACATTTAAAGCGAAACCTTTAATTCTTCGTAATACAAAATTATCGTTTCATAAGCGAAGTAATTAAGGTTTTCGTTTTTTAAAACTATCATACATTTATAAGTGTCCTGTAGTCACATCGAAATTAACTGTAAAAAGTACAATATTACTGTAAACATAAATTTTTTTAATTTCTTACATTAAAATAAAATGTTTCTTAATTAAATGAATAAGTAAGTTTCATTCCTATTATTAGATCAATTTTTAAGATGTTCTATTTGTGTTATGAAATACAGCTTTTTCCTAAGACATTTGAAATATTTTGCTAATATATCGCTGTCTGTTGCTGTTTCACGTTGATGAAAAATTCTTTCAATTTAACCGAAGACTATGATAAATTTCAAAGTGAACAGAATGTAAATTTACCTATCATTTGTTTTTTTACGGTAAGTTAGTCTTACATATTAATATCTATGTCTAGATAGATTTAAAAAAAGATAGACTTTACTTATTTGTGAATAGTATAATTTCGTTCACATCGGGGAAGAAAATTTAAAAAAGGCTTTTAAAAAGTGTCTGCAGGGGAATTTCTGCACAGCTGCAAAAGATGGATTATGACCCCCCATCGAATATTCATTTGTTTTTTTTTTTACTTTGATTATTTAAACAATAAAAATTCGAAAATGTCATAAAGATTCCTCATCTATTCAATGTTGACTGTCAATGGACATTGTTTATATATGCCTTCAAAGTATAGTGAATCTAGTTTCAGAGAGATGACAAATTCGCTTTGTGTTCAACTGCTATATTAAATATCAGTTCTAAATCATTTAGATAAACAATCAGCCAAAATAAGCACTGTTATGTAAGCTGTACTTGATTACTTTCTCGTTCATCTCTTGAATTACTTGAGAATGTTTTTGAATTCTCGACATTTTTGAGTATGAATTACATATAGCTCTAATACTATTGCCATCATGTCCAAAATTGAAACCACGAATATAAAATCTGTGAAAACTGACTAACTATTTACTGTATTGCCACGAAATTAGGCACAGAGACATATTAAAATGTAAGAAATAAAACAGCAACTAACAATATTGAAAAGATTTTAACTGTAAATTAAGATATAGGCCTTATCAAAAAATGTGAAATCATTTATCTCGGGAAAAGACTGTTTAACCCGTTCAGGATCAATCGATTTTTCCAGTTAAGCCTAGCTTTATTTGAAAATTCATAAAAAATCATTACTGTCATAAAATATGCCGAAGATTATAGATTATAATCATTCAAAATTCCATGAATTTCAAATTAGATCACATCGATATCATTATGGTTCTCATAATGGGCAAAACGCAATCTTAAATATGATACCGTGCAACCTGAAGTGATCATATACATATGATCATGGTCCTGAACGGGTTAATACGAGTGATACCAACACGCACTGGTATAAAAGTCTTCACAAAGAGCTGTCATACTGCTTATGAGTATGTCAATAAATGTTTGTGACAACAAATTCATTTTTCCAAAAGCGCGACTTTTAACTCCTGGAGATCCTAGGAGGAGGGCCACGCTGAGAAATGGTTCTCTCTAGACAATTCCAGACATGTTTAATAGGATTGAGATCCGAAGGTCTCGAGGGACAATCCTACGGCGTATATACTATTCTTAATTAAATGGATTATCAATGGGAGCTCTGTGAAACCACTCATTATCGTATACAACAATGTAGTTTGGGCCTATAGCACTCAGGACAACCTCACATAGGCTTCAAGGACATCATCCCTATATCTCTCTGAGTTGACAGTACTCGCATCAAAGACGTACAGTGTACGACTGCCCAACATTATGCCACGCCACACAAGGATTCTTTTGCCACCAAAATTGTCGA